>PVJC01000262.1:109523-141076 GCA_004026665.1 Murina feae | reverse complement strand
GTATTCTTGGAATTCACTTAAGTTATTAATATAATCCTGCGTACACTATGAACTTAGAATGGACCTCCCCATCATGAAGTTCTGAATGCTTTTCACTACCTTTATCATTTTTGGTGTTTTTAAAATCACAGGCAATAAGTAGATTATATGTGCAAAACTATTCTCCCATTTTACAGCCTGAAAACAAATTCCATAAATACATTTTAAAACAAACTGAAAACTTGAAAATAGCTGCAAAAAAAAACAACAAAACAAAAACAAACCAAAAGTCAAACAAGTAAACAAACAAGAAACATAAAGGTCAAAAGTCAAATACCATGGATGGACAAATATTTCAGACTCTTATGCTGCATTCATAAAAGAACCCCAAAGATTCTTATTTTTAAAAGGAACAAAGGAATAGACATTTATCATAATGAAATTTGAATGAGAAGCTATTAGAAAAATGTTCACGCCCTAACCAGTTTGGCTCAGTTGATAGAGCATCAGCCTGCGGACTCAAGGGTCCCAGGTTCGATTCCAGTCAGGGGCATGTACCTTGGTTGAGGGTACATCTTCAGTAGGGGATATGCAAGAGGCAACTGATGGATGTGTCTCTCTCATCAATGTCTCTAACTCTCTATCTCTCTCCCTTCCTCTCTGTAAAAAATCAAATATATATATATATACATATATATATATTTTTTTTTTCTTTCACATTAACTAGTAGTAAAACAAATATGTATTTTTAATTAGTTGAGAGAAAAAAACAAGAGACAAAAATACATTAGAGTAGTAAGAATTAAAGTAAAATATTGGTCGGATAAATTTACTAATTTGCCTTCTGTCTTATAAAAATCTCTCATAATTTCTGTTCTGCTGATGCTAGGCTGATGCCCCTGACAACCATGGTGTTATGTCTGAATTATTTCTACATAATTACTTTCTGACCCTGGTCGGTTAGATCAGTAGATAGACCATCAGCCTGCGGACCAAAGGATCCCGGGTTCTATTCCAGGTAAGGGCATGTACCTTGGTTGCAGGCTTCTCCCCCACCCGGGCCCTAGTCTGAACTCCTGCAGGAGCAACCAATCGATGTGTTCCTCTCACATTGATGTTTCTCTCTGCCTCTCCCTCTCTCTTCCTCTGTCCCTAAAAATCATTGGGAAAATATCCTTGGATGAGGATTAACAAAAACCAAACAAAAACAAAACACAATTTCCTTCTGCTACTTTAAGTAGAGTGAGTTGGGGAAATGAAACCATATGTGCTAAGTCTGACAACATGCATCTCAATAAAAATATATTTAACTTGATCGAATAGTATATAGTGATATGTGATATATTTTATACAATATAATATAATACTATATTGTATTTAAACTATATCAACATATATTTAAATATTTAGAATATGTTATATTATTATTAACATAATGATATTATATATTATGCATGAAATACCATTATATTTGACAGTGAAATTTTTTCTCTAAATGCAATTTTACACAGAATAGTGGAGTACCAGATAGGTTATTGTTCTATGCTCTGTAGTTCTCTGATTACAGTGGGGAATGAGGCCGGAGCCTGATAACCGTGGCTTCCTTCTCACCTCCTCTCATGGTGTGGCCATACCTTTGCAGTGACTGTTTTCCACAGGAGGAAGAGTATAAAGGTGTTTAGTGGTAAAGGGCATTGAGAAATGACCCTCGTGACTGAAAGCTGAATTCACATATTCCTAGTGCTGCTTATGCACATAAACTGAACTTCAAATGCCCACCTAGCTGATGGGCGCTCCCAAGCAGTCTCCCTAAAAATATCACCGAAGGCGTCAATGCTTAACCTCCTCTCAAACTGTAGGAAAGGGTGGTACCTCCATGTTTCTGTGAAGAGGCCAAGATTAGTGACCTGATTCCAAGTAGTCCTGGGGGACTTGTAACAATCACACTGTGTTTTATTTATTTTTACATTATTTATTGTTTAACGTATTACATATAATATTACATATGTCTCCTTTTTTTCCTGACTAGCCATCCCCACCCCTCAGCACAAGCCCTCACCCCCATAGTGTCTGTGTCCATTGGTTATGCTTATATGAATGCACACAAGTCCTTTGGTTGAGCTCTTACCCTCCACCACCACCACCATGTGTTTTATTTATTTTTTTTATTACTTATTTTTTGTTTGTTTGTTTTATTGCTTATTGTATTACAACAAGTGTTAGATAGGTCTCCATTTTTCTCCCTTGGATAATAAAGACCACCATGTGTTTTAAATTATCTTCCACATGCCCACTGTCTTTGCTCCAACCAACACTAATATCAATACGGTAAGACATAATTTCATTCAAGAATGTTTTTAATCCATGAGCATTTCAACTGAAGTGACTTAATGTTCTTCACATCTCAACTATTCTTAAAACATGTATCTTGGGTTATATTCCAACTTGGAAATATTCATGCTCTTTTTTAGTATTTTATTAATTCATGATTGCAAGATCCTATCTAATATGGCCAAATTACCTAATCCTTAAAAAAGCACAACTGTGTAGAAGAGAAATATGTTGAAATTAGATACTTTAAGATAATGGTCCAATCATAGTTAATTTTCTTGGTATTTACTCTAAGCACACAAATCCTGATGAACTCTGATATTAATATGGATACCACTCACTAGCACTTATATACAATGTTTGACTTGAACTGAACCATAATTAGCTAGGCCATTAAATTAAAGTGCAAGAACACAAGATAATGAAACAGTTTATTTATAAAGGTTGTCTGAGTTCTTCATGAAGATAAAAGACTGTCTCATACAACTGCTGTTTAATTTGTCTCCATTACAGATGGAGACAAAATTATCCCAGATGAGTTTTGTGTTTTTTTTTGTGTTTTTTTTTTTAAATTTTGTTTAATTACTTTAAGTATTACAAAGAGGGTTAAATAAGTTTCCATTTTTTCCCCTTGACCTTCCCCTGTCCTCCCGTACCCCCCAGTGTCTTGTGTCCATTGATTATGCTTATATGCATGCATATAAGTCCTTCAGTTGATCAATTAACTCCCCCCAACCCTCCCGACCATTCCAGCTATAGTTTGACAGTCAATTTAATGCTGTTCTGCCTCTGTATCTGTTTATGTCCATCAATTTATAATAGTCTTTATTACCCATAAATAAGTGAGGTCATGTGGTATTTTTCTTTCATTGACTGGCTTATTTCACTTAGCATAATGCTCTCCAGCTCCATCCATGCTGCTGCTGCAAATGGTGAGAATCCCTTCTTTTTTACAGCAGCATAATATTCCATTGTGTAGATGTACCACAGCTTTCTAATCCATTCATCTGCTGATGGGCACTTAGGCTGTTTCCAAATCTTAACTATGGTAAATTGTGCTGCTATGAACATAGGGATGCATATATCCTTTCTGATTCGTGTTTCTGTTTTCTTGGGATATATTCCTAGAAATGGGATCGCAGGGTCAAATGGGAGTTCCATTTTTAATTTTTTGAGAAAAATCCATACTGTCCTTCATAGTGGCTACACCAGTCTGCATTCCTACCAGTGGTGCAGGAGAGATCCTTTTTTTCCGCATTCTCTCCAGCACTTGTCGTTTGTTGATTTGTTAATGACAGCCATTCTGACAGGTGTCAGATGATACCTCATTGTTTGATTTGCATCTCTCGGATGAGTAGTGACTTTGAGCATGTTTTCATATGTCTCTTGGCTTTCTGAATGTCCTCTTTTGAAAAGTGTCTATTTAGGTCCTTTGCCCATTTTTTGATTGGATTGTTTATCTTCCTTTTGTTAAGTTGTATGAGTTCCTTATAAATGTTGGAAAGTAAATCTTTATCAGTGATAACATTGGCAAATATGTTTTCCCACACAGTGGGCTTTCTTGTTGTTTTGTTGATGGTTTCTTTTGATGTGAAAAAGCTTTTTATTTTGATGTAGTCCCATTTGTTTATCTTCTCTTTGGTTTCCAATGCCCTAGGAGCTGTATCGGTGAAAAAATTGCTTCAGCATATGTCTGAGATTTTGTTGCCTTTAAATTCTTCTAGTATTTTTATGGTTTCCCGTCTTACATTTAAGTCCTTTATCCATTTTGAGTTTATTTTTGTGTATGGTGTAAGTTGATGGTCTAGTTTCATTTTTTTGCATATATCTGTCCAATTTTCCCAACACCATTTACTGAAGAGACTGTCTTGACTCCATTGTATGTTCTTGCCTTCTTTGTCAAATATTAATTGAGCATATAGGTTTGGGTCAATTTCTGGGTTCTCTATTCTATTCCATTGATCTATATTTCTGTTCTTGTGCCAGTACCAGGCAGTTTTGAGCACTGTGGCTTTGTAAAATAGCTTGATATTTGGTATGGAGATCCCACCTACTTTGTTCTTTCTCAGAATCACTGCAGCTATTCGGGGTCTTTTTTTTTCCAGATGAATTTTTGGAGAGTTCGTGCTAGGTCTGTGAAATATGCCATTGGTATTTTAATGGGACGTGCACTGAATTTATAGATTGCTTTGGGTAGTATGGACATTTTAATGATATTGATTCTACCAATCCATGAACATGGTATGTTCTTCGATCTGTTTATGTCTTCCTCTATCTCTTTTTTCAACGTCTTATAGTTTTCTGAGTAGAGGTCTCCTACCTCTTTAGTTAAGTTTATCCCTAGATATCTTAATTTTTGTGGTGTGACGGTAAATGGGATTGCTTCTGTAGTCTCTCTTTCTATAAGTTCACTATTGGTGTATAGAAATGCCATAGATTTCTTAGCATTAATTTTGTATCCTGCTACATTGCTGAATTCATTTATTAAGTCTAATAGTTTTTCAACGGAGTCTTTAGGGTTTTTTATGTACAATGTCATGTCATCTACAAATAAGGACAGTTTTACTTCTTCTTTTCCAATTTGGATGTTTTGACTATAACTTTCAGACCACATGAGCTGGCCTTTAGCTTGGTGACATACACACAGACATTTCTTTTGCATTTAAAATTCATGAAATAGCATTATATTCACTAACTGTATTTCTTTTTATAAGTTGGATTAAAGTAAATTAGGGGGCTCAAACAGAGAAGGTAAAGAAGAGAAAACATTTATTTATTCACCAAAAATGTAAAATATAACATATCTCAGGCCCTGTGACTTTCCTGTATATTTCCTACCAGTTTACTTGTATTTATACTACCTCATAGCTTTAATAAAGCAGCTGCAAGTTAAAACCCTGGTATATTTGCTAAAGTGTGAACTAACCATCCCTCTGCCTTTCATCAAGTATAAACACACCACCCTGCTAATAAAATAAACTTTATAATTATAAAAAGAAGGGATTTAAGGATTTTGAGTTACCAAAATAATAACTTTGGCCTTTCCCCCTTATTTCCTAAAAATGTCTTCATTGTGTGAAAAGGGAGAGTGTATGTGAGGTGACCCTGCTCTCCCTCACTCACCTCGCTCTATACACCCACTGCCAATATGAGATTAGCCATCTGGTTTCTTTTCTGCAAATTCAGCTCATCTTAATAATCTCCTCTGAATGCTTTCCAAACCTGTTGTGTCCCTCCATATTTCTGGGACATTGATATAGAATAAATTATGAAGTAGAGAAATATTTTGCAACCTGAAATAACAAGTCTTTCATCAGTGCACAGACCTATGTGATTGTGCTTTATACTAAGGTTTATGCTAGCTTTTTCTCTTCCACATGATTTTACTTTTTTTGCTCTGCTTTGGAGAAACATAAAGTCTATGTTTAATCAATATTCCTTGAAATAAATATAACATTTATATGTGTGTGTGTGTGTGTGTGTGTGCGCACGCTAGTACTTAACAGAAATTGAGACAATGAAGAAGGATCCTGGATATGCAGTAAGAGTGGAGTGCAAACAAAATAAAACAAGTGCACTAACTCTAAAGGCCATGCATCTTCAGTGACAAAAGTGATGTTTTCATTTCCAAACAGAAAGATAAAAATAGGAGAGAACATAAAAACTGGCATAGAGGCCAAACAAATCAGGGGGAGGGAAATGAAAGACAGACTCACAGAAGCAAATATGGCAAAGCCTATTGTCACCCAGGAAGCAGGTTTAGAAGCTGGGTCTTCTCTTTATGTACCTGGACTTCTTTCTACCAGTGGGGTTTCTCACACAACGTAAGTCTCCAGACAAGCTAGTTGTTCATCACATATTGTTCCTGAAGAACACATCTGGCAGTTTACATACACTGTAGGAAGAAAGGCAGCAATTACTAACTTATTTAATGGTTATTTTATATATTTGAAGAAGATGCTTCTGCCATTTCTAATGTGGAGAATCATGGTATCAGAAGCTTCTTTAAATTATATGGCATATTTATTATATGTACTTATATATAATACCTATATATGTTTATAGCTCCTTAAGAGGATCTTATGATGCAAAATAATTAAAAGTTTGATTTCTTGTCGTCTGATTCAAACGAGACTTTCTAACATCACTTAAAAACTTAGCTTTTTAAAACCAAGGGTCAGGATAATAAGAAGCCCACAGAAATGAAATAGAGAATTTGGAAACCTGTAAATGTGGGGCATTCACTTGTAGTATTAACTACAAGAGAACAACAGCCTTTATCTTTGTGGGTTGGACCAAGAATAAAGAGACAGCCCTCAGATTATTGATGATTATGAATTCCAACCTACCGTCTTGCCAGCAGACTTCCCTAATGAAGGACTACACCACAGTACAATGTAGAGCTGGACAATTTTCCAAGGATGAATACTTCCTGAAATGCTTCTGGAGAATTGTACATATTCATAAATCTCTCTCCTTCAGGAGCTACCACTGTTCAAACTCTTACTAAGCTCTGTAAGTGCTTTATATAAAGGAGTTTAATCCTCATGTCAATGTTACATCATTGTAAAGGAAAAGAAACTGAGTCTTGTAGAGTTTGAATAGCTTTCTGAGGTCACACACCAATCACATGGAACAACCATCTGCTCAGGTAGATATGTGATGAACGATATCTTGATGAAAGATATCTTACCCATAGTATAATTCCATTACTCCCAGGATGCAGGAGATTCCAGGAGCAGATGATTAGAGATGGCATCTTTCTTTCTTTCTTTTTCTTTCTTTCTTTCTTTCTTTCTTTCTTTCTTTCTTTCTTTCTTTCTTTCTTTCTTTCTTTCTTTCTTTCTTTCTTCCTTCCTTCCTTCCTTCTTTCTTTTCTTTCTTCCTTCCTTCCTTCTTTCTTTTTTTTCTTCCTTCCTTCCTTCCTTCCTTCCTTCCTTCCTTCCTTCCTTCCTTCCTTCCTTCCTTCCTTCCTTCTCTTTCCTTCCTTCCTTCCTTCCTTCCTTCCTTCCTTCCTTCCTTCCTTCCTTCCTTCCTTCCTTCCTCTCTTTCCTTCCTTCCTTCCTTCCTTCCTTCCTTCCTTCCTTCCTTCCTTCCTTCCTTCCTTCCTTTCTTTCTTTCTTTCTTTCTTCCTTTCTTCCTTATAGTTACCAAATACTATTTAGCACTGTCTATGTGCGATGCACTGTGCTAATGCTGATTACAGTCTTGGGGAAGGAGATGTGTTCACAGCTGCCAGATATGTTTTTAGTGCGTCAGTGGAGAGAGGAGGTGCTTCTTAGGAAGCAGTAGTTGAGGGCCCAGAAGAATTTCAGGGTAGTGTGTTATCAACAGTTCATTCATAAATAGGGTGTTCAGCAGTCAAGAATGTCTACTGTAGGCCTATGAAAGCAACTCGTTTTGAGGACCTTAAAATATTTATATGTGTACAAGTAAACACACTGAAAGAAAAATATACTAAAATCAGAAATATGAAGAATAGAAGTTAAAATAGCTCACTTCACAGGCTTCATGCAACAGCTATGGCAAGAATTTGAGTGCAAATGGTATATGTGGAAGGTGATCCCAGGAAGGACAATTAGGGGAGTTTAGAATTGATACAAGGAAGATAATCCAGTGAGGGAGCATTGGTAAGTAGGTTACTGCTGAGAACAATTAGACCTCTACTTGCTGGACACCTCTGGGAGAAAGTGAGGAACATGCCTCAGAGCTGCAACCGCTCTACCCTGAGGGGGAGGAGACCAGAGCATTCATTTTCTAAATAACAGTTATCATTGTCTGAGGGCTCCCCTTCAAGCCTTAGGCTTTCCTTACTTCCAGATGGCTCCATAGATAGGGTTAGTGAATGGCCAAAGGCAGAGTTCCAGAAATTGGCAGGACACTGTCCAACTCACACAAGAAACATGAAAGATAAGGATATGTAATAAAAGGATAATATGCAAATTGACCCTAACAGCAGAACCACTAAGAATAAGTGGTCACTATGACACACACTGACCACCAGGGGGCAGACGCTCAATGCAGGAGCTGCCCCTGCTGGTCAGTGCACTACCACATGGGGAGCTCTGCTCAGCCACAAGCCAGGCTGACAGCTGCCAGTACAGCGGTGGTGGTGGGAGCCTCTCCTGCCTCCTCAGCAGCATTAAGGATATCTGATTGCAACTTAGGCCTGCTCCTGCTGGCAAGTGGACATCCCCCGTGGGCTCCCAGGCTGCCAGAGGGATGTCTGACTGCCAGCTTAGGCCCGATCGCCTGGAGAGCCATCCCCCAAGGGACATCCCCCAAGGGTTCCCAGACTGCAAGAGGGCACAGGCCAGCCTGAAGGACCCCCCTGAGTGCACAAATTTTTGTGCACCGGGCCTCTAGTGGTATTATCATTGGCAGAACCTGCTAAGAACCTCATACCACCTTTCATAGAACACCACAGTCAAAATCCTGGTAAATTTACAGTCTTGTATTAATAAATGCATTAGGCCACGTTTTTCTAGGATATATTTGCATTAGTTCACTCAAATTGGATGTCTTATTCATCCATTTGAATAGAAAAGTATCTGTATCTTTAAACAGCACATAATATTCTATTATGTATCTTATAATTTACTAGGGGCCCGGTGCACAATAATTTGTGCACTGGGTGGGGGGGGGGGTCCCCTCAGCCCAGCCTGTACCCTCTCACAGTTTGCGATCCCTCTGGGGATGTCCACCTGCTGATGTGCGTGGCCAGCCTGGGTGAGGGGCCAATGTCTGTTTGCAGGCTGGCCAAGCTCCCCAGTGGAGACCCTCACTCCAGGAGGTGTGGCAAGCCTGGGTGAGGGCCTGAGGGCAGTTTACAGGATGGCCACAGCTCCCACTGAACCTCCAGGCCATCAGCCTGGGAAGCAATAGGGTGGTCACCCCACACCCCATGGCCTTCCAGGAGGGGGCCTCGGGGGCCGGCCGGCTGGTCCCGTCCCCCAAGGCTTCCTCCTGGAAAGGCATCGGCTGGCTCAGGGTGCCAGATGCCTTCCCAGTACAGAGGCTCCCAAGATGGCAGAGGCCGCAGCCCAGGAGAAGCCACACACCAGGGCTGCAGCCTCTGCCATCTTGGCTAGGTTAATTTGCATACAGCCACTCTTATTGGCTGGTGGACGTGTCTTAAGTGTCCCGAAGAAACAGTTAATTTTAATATTTCACTTTTATTAGTTAGGATTTGCTGGAGTCTCCTATTGATGGACGCTACAGTTGCTTCCAATTTTTTTTATTATTATAGTTATTAGGGCCATGACATATTTTTGCATACTTTTATTGGCACTTTTCTTCGCTTAAGTTGCTGGATCAGTGTGAATACACATTGTAAAATAAATGTTCTATCATTCAACAGAAATGTTTTAACAATTTATATGGTCACCAAAATGAAGAAACGTGCCCATTCACATCATCCTCAGAAACAGAAAGCTCTGTCATGTTAATATCAGATATTGTATAGCCTTATTTGTGAGAATATTGGCTATGGAGTCTATGAATGTGTTCATTGTTTAATTTTTAATTGACTCATTAGACCTCTTTGTGGTTTAGTGATATTAACTTTTTATCTGCCACAGCATTGCAGATGGCTTTTCAAATTCATTATGTGTCTTCCAACTTAATTACTTTTATTTTTTTTATATTTTTAATTTTTTAAAAATTATTATTACATAAAGCTTTACAAAGATTAGTACATATATCTCTTTTTCCCCCCTGTCCTTCCCCCCGCCTCCCCTACCCAACTTAATTTCTTTACATGAAGTAAAAAATAGGTAGTTTGTCATTTTATGTGCCATGTTAAGAAAGACTATTCCCATGTAAAAAATATGAACATTCTTAGCCATATTTTCCTCTGGTATAATCTTAACTTTTTAAAAATTATTCCAGTAAATTAATAAGTATGGCCTTAACTGATTTGGTTCAGTGGATAGAGCATCAACCTGCAGACTGAAAAGTCTCAGGTTCGATTCCAGCTAAGGGCATGTACTTTGGCTGCAGACACATTCCCAGTAGGAGGTGTGCAGGAAGCAGCTGATCAATGTTTCTCTCTCATCGATGTTTCTAACTCTCTATCCCTCTCCCTTTCTTTCTGTAAAAAAATCAATAAAATATATTTTTAAAAGAAAGTATGGTCAGGGAAAGCATGTTTTGGGATCAAATAATTTATAAAACAAAAGATCCAACATTCTGAGCAAGTTTCCTTACTTCAGGGTTACTTGGGGTATTAACTATGTTAATAGGAATTATGTCTCCAAGGGAAGTAGAGTGTGCCATGTTTCTAAAATATATTTGACCTTGGATCACTTAAAAATATTTTTTCTCTGGGTGACTTTACTAACATCATTCAAGAGTATTCTGTACAATACTAGTTTGGAAGACAGAAAAAAAAAAAAAAAACAAGTCCTGCAAGTACTAGAGATAATGTACTAGAAAAGATATAAATCTTTATCTTCCTGGGATTTAGCCCAATAAATTGAGTTGTAAAATGATCATACTTATTCGTATACTAGTAAATCAATTCTACTTCATCACAATTCCAGTTCAAAAGGCTGGTTACCTGTTTTAGAATTTAGGTACAAATAAATATGTAAGAATCTCTATATGCAAAACAAAATTCTGAGTGTAATGTTTAGTTTTGTTTTTGCCTTTTAATCACTCCTGGTAGTATTTTTAACCTACTCAGACTCTTGCGTTTATCTTATTACCCTTGAGTATTTTGGAATAATCTTCATCTTAAAAATGCAACAGAGTTCATTATAAATCTCTTAATAGTACTCTCTTTGCCAAGTATTATTTCTTTCATTTATGCTTATTTTGTGGAGAAGAAAAATTGAATATGATTAATGTTAATGTTTCTCTGTGAACAAATGAAAAACTATAGAATAATATCCAGGAAGCCTCAGGAGAAAATTTTTAAGCTGTTGGGTTTTAATAGCTGGAAGCAAACTTAAAAGTTGACCATCCATCATTTTCTGCTCATGTAGGAAAATTGGGAATGAATTGGCTTGCCTGAAGGGCAAAATAGAAAAATTCTAGGACGTCCTCATAAAGAGACATCCCCATGTAAATCCATTGGAAAATAAGCTTTGGCAAGAAGCATTCTGCTAAAATGTTGGAGAATTAGAACTGAAATAGGATTTAACTTGTTCTACTAACAAATTAAATTCTATAAAATACCCAACTTTCCTTGAGGCAGCATTAGAGAAAGAACAATCATGGACTCACTGCTCATTTATTTTATTAAAATCAATGCATTCAAGAAATTTACTTATAGCTCCCATCTCATCTTCCATCTCATCTGCTAATGAAAAGTTGTCTTTGTGCCTCTTCCTTAGAAGATTAAATTAGAACTGCAGAGTTTTATACAACTTTTCCAAGAAAATTCTTGGCTGAAAGCAGTACAGAACTTTGGGTTGTTGGTTACAGTAATATTCTCTTTCCTCTCCTCTCCTCTCCTCTCCTCTCCTCTCCTCTCCTCTCCTCTCCTCTCTTCTCTTCTCTTCTCTCTCTCTCTCTCTCTAATATATATATTGCATAAAATATTAAGAAGATATTTTAATTAGAATCAATAAAATGAATATAAAAGTCCAATAGAAACCACAAGTAAATCACACATAAAAGAGTTTTCTTCCACTGGCCGTTCCATTTTTTTGAGAAAGACAAGTGATTCTAGGAAAATGGAAAATTATGAAAAGTCTTGGTAGGATCATAGAGCTATTCTAAATTCAAATTTCATGCATCACTCGTTCTGAGGAATAAGGTTTCTCTCTCTTTCGAGACCATTTTTTTTAAGGGGAAAAATGCTTATATATGTGTGTATTTGTGGGTGCATGGGTGAGTTTCCCAGGTATAAAATTAATAAGGAAAAAGAAATAGCATTTTAAAGAAAGGGTAAATGTGGTTTAATACGAATACACACCTAATTAGATGTTTGTTTCAGACATGCCTTTCTACTTTCCAGGTATGGTGGTAATTCTCATTTAGTGCATGGTACTGCTGTGCATGCTGTCATTTTCCAAGGGCATTTATGCATTGATTGCTATTTCTAGAGCATTCTGCCTCCCAGTCAGGCATGCTGGGAAAGTGGCATCCTTCAGAAATTGCGATGATTTGTCCATATTCCCTGACGTGAGTTTTTTTCGTTTAACAGGGTGCTGTCAACAGGAAGGCAAGAGGAGTTAGTGTGCTTTGCCTTGAGAATCAGATATTCAATTGGGAACATGAGAATTGCACTCCTTAGTACTATGTAAATTTCTTTGTATAAAACTCAAAAGGCACCAATGATAATCAATGTTCCTCTTACTTATACAGGTTAGATACTTAGAAAACAAATGCTAGTTACACTGTTGAATTATCTTCTGATTGCCAGATATTGTGCTGACATCCCATTTACCAGATCATTTCTTATTCCTTCTCCTTTAATTCCCACCACAATTGTATAAGGTCAAAGTTTTATAAAATTACCTGATGTTACAGTGGCAAAACTGAGGTCTAGAGGGGAAAAAAAGTAACTTGCCCAAGTTCACCCAATAGGTAATGGCAGAACTAGAATTGAAATCCAGGTTTATCTCTAACTTCAGGACCAAATGCTTAACCATGATTCTATACATTTTTTTAAATACAGGAGCAAAAAAATAAGTAGATTCCATTTTATAATTCTTAATAACAGTACCTTATTTGTTTAATCATGTTGTAAGGCATTTATTTAATAAGCTTTAACTAGTTTCTACTTTATATCCAGGAATCATTCTAATCTAATCTAATAAAAGAGTAATATTGAAATTGACCGTTCCTTTGGGATGCCTAAGCCATGCTCACCAGCCAATCAGAGCAGCTGTATGCAAATTAACCCAGCCAAGATGGAGGCCGGCAGTCACGGAGCTGGAGTAAACAGACGCTTCCTTTGCAGCAGGAGTAAACTGTCTACCAGCTGGTTCTCCTTCTCCAGGCTCAGGCAACAACATATTTGCAACATTGTGCAATTATAGAAGCCTCAGAGCTGAAGCAAACAGCAGGTTCCTTTGCTCCAGCGATGGAGGAAACTGCTTGCCTAGGCCGGCTGAGCCTCTAACTAAGGCAACATTCTTTCAATTATAAAAGCCACAGAGCTGAAGCAGACAGGCGGCTTCATTACCTGCCTAGGCCTCAGCTTAAAGGAACAGTGTATCAATTATAGAAGATGAATAAACCCCAAAAACCTTCTTTCAGCCAGCCTTGCTAGGACATTGGGTCAATAGGAGCTGTGGGCAGCCTGAAAACAGCCCTCAGCCCATCACCCAGGCTGACCACACCCCAATGGGGTGAGGGACTCCACTGGGGGGCTTGGCCAGCCTTCAAACAGCCATCAGCCCCTTACCCAGGCTGGCCAGGTACCCCAGTAGGGACCCAAAACTTGAAGGGGCGGTGGGCAGCCTGAAAGTGGCCCTCAGGCACGCATCCAGGCTGGCCACACCCCATTGGGGTGAGGGTCCATACTGGGGGGCTTGGGCAGCCTGCAAACAACCATCAGCCCCTCACCCATGCTGACTAGGCACACCAGCAGGTCAACATCCCCAGAGGAGTTCCAGACTGCAAGAGGGCACAGGCTGGGCTGAGGGACCTCCCGAGTGTACAAATTTTTGTGCACTGGGCCCCTAGTAGAATATAAGCACCATGAGCTAGGAGAGGCAAAAGAATCTTACCTTACAATTCCCAGACTGGAAGATTTTCTGACACATAGCAGTTCTTTACTAAGTATTTGTTGAAGGAATGAATTGAGCATCTAAGTAAGGGTACTAGAGTTTTCATGTCACAGAATATTGGTAGAATTGAGTGATTGATAGTAACTTCCTGAAGTCTCTTTGCATGGGATACGAATCTTGGAGTAAAGATGTAATGAAAGAGGAAGTCAGAAAAAGATTAGGAAACATCTGCTCTTTTTAGAGCTTTATGATACCCAAGACATGTAGAGAAATAGACATTTTTTAGAGTTTGGGATAATTTGCTCTTGTCTTCAACTAAAACAGGACCCTCTCAGTCTTGCTGCTCTCCTCACACATGAAGTAAAATAATTCTCTCTGATTTCTGGAAACTGCTCCTAGGAGTGCCTGATTATATTTAGACTATATGGAGTGTCCATTCCTAAGGGCATTTCACAGAAGATAGAACCTTATTTCCTACAAAGAATCTCTAATTGTAGGACTTTAGATGTCAGAAATCTTATAGAAAAGTCTCTCAAAGGAGGAAAATAAGGCCAGAAATTTTGGACAAGATGTCATCTGTGATGCCTGAATCAGTCTAGGGAGATATTAATCTTTCTGCTAACAATCCTTCCAGGTTGCAACTATCTGGTGTACCTCCATCTACTTTTTCTCATTTTTTCTACCATTAGGTTCATTTATTCATTCATTCATTTGTTCAATTTTCATTTGTGCCAAGCATTGAGAATATACAAAACAATACAATATAATCCTTGAGCAAAACATATACAATCCTTGCCCCAAGGGAACTTATAGTCAGGGAAGAAGGCAAACAAATAAAAATAAATAAACAATAAGGCTAAAATGCCAAAGAAACAATAATAGGTGTATAAAGGGCTGGAGGCACATCTGAGATCAACCCAGTCTGATGTAAGAGCATCAGGACAACCCCCATGTAAGTTCTGTTAAAATGAGGCATGAAGAAAGGGTAACAACCAGGACAAACATAGGGAATGATGCATCAGTCCATCGAATACTTCCACATCTGGTCTTTTTTTTATTCCTCAAAGTTCAGTCTGGTTGGGGTGTTAGCAAGAAGGTGGTCCTAGGAAAAGGTAAAATCAAAAATAGGTTGGGAAGCCACTGGGGTAATAGGATGCAGAATTTGAATGGTAACCTCAGTTCTTTGTGATTCTTTAGTGGAATTTATCCCAATACTGACATGATCAACCGAGTGTCTTGACAGTATTGCCCTGCCTGCAGCATGCAGATAGGATTGGAGAGGGTTAAGGCTGCATTAAAGGGGGCCAGTGGGGAGGCTGTTCTTTCAAGTAGGAGATGAATAGGGTGCAGGAGGTTTGGCCCAAAATTCCAAAAGGGCTGAACCAGAGTACCTGAACCAAATGTTTTAACAGGACAAAGGTATTTTTTTACAAACTCAACTAACATGAATCCTATACTTATACTGCACTTCGTACCGTTAAACAGTTTGTCATGAAATCAATTTGACCTTAATCACCTTAAGAATTATTTTCAGCCCTAACCAGATTGGCTCAGTGGATAGAGTGTTGGCCTGTGGACTGAAAGTTCCAAGGTTCAATTCAGTCAAAGGCATGTACCTTGGTTGCACGCACATCTCCAGTAGGAGGTGTGCTGGAGGCAGCTGATCGATGTTTCTCTCTCATCATTGTTTCTAGATCTCTATCTCTCTCCCTTCCTCTCTGTAAAAAATCAATAAAATATATTTTTAAGAAGAATTTTTTTCAAACCACTTTTCATAAATGCAGGTAATAGTCTTTAACAGAGGATGCTTCTTATTCGTGGGGAAACTATTTTCTTTCTTTTTTAATACATATTTTTATTGATTTCAGAGAGGAAGGGAGAAGGAGAGAGAGATAGAAACATCAATGATGAGAATGAATTACTGATCAGCTGCCTCCTGCACATCCCCTACTGGGGATCGAGCCCACAACCAGGCATGTGCCTTTCACCAGAATCAAACCTGGAACTCCCCTTCAGTCCGCAGGCCAGCACTCTATCCAGTGAGCCAAACCAGCTAGGGCAGCTCAGCAGAAACCCTGGGCAATGTAACATGCAATAGTTACATTAACGAAGTTCCTTTTCTGAACTGAGAAGCTGTAGGTGAGAGCAAAGGGTTGCCTTCTGGAGGTCAGAACCCTCCTCGCCCAGGGTGAGAATGGAAGAACAAATGATCAAACCACTATGTTGTCATGGCCATAAAGACGGCAGTAGAGATTTAAAGCCAAGCATTCACTTCTCTTGTATGTATAGCCCAAGGCAAACTGAATTCTCAGCCTTTCTTGAGTGAAAGACATACTTTATCCTTCTGGGCCCTGGACGTTGTTTTTCCTTGGATTCCAGGAGGTAATTGGTAAATGGAACCGTGCTGCACTAAAAGGGGTAAAGACCTTTAAAAAAGGGAACAATCCATCCTCTTTTTAATCTATTATTATTAATGCTTTTACTAATAACTTACCCCTCAAGTGGCTAACAGTATTATTTGGCTTAGTTTTCCATCCATATGGCTGTGTATAGCATTTTAATATGTAGGGGATTGTGTGTGTGTGTGTGTGTGTGTGTGTGCGCGCGTGCGAGTGGTTTGTGTGTGTTTGATGGGAAGGTGAGAGGAGAAAACATGTTAGTAAATGGATAAATGGAGGAGGAAAGCAGTTCTTGAAGCTGGTTGAACAGCACAACCATAAAAGAATAATCTTGATTTAAGTACCCAGCTTTTTCTTTATTTCTTCCCTTATGAGCTTTAGATCTGATAGAGGTCTGGTTGTGAGCTACCCTACAAAAGAGCTGGTCTCCAGTGGATAGAAAGACGCAAAGTTACTTCTGAACAATAGAAAATACTCTTAAAAGAAATGTTTAATGGAGAACCAAACCTAGTGGTTAGGGGTGGGCTGCAACAAAGAATTTCTAAAACACAGAGAGTTACTTATTTTTACAGCTTCACGGCCTCACAGATTGACTAGCCATTTTCAGTATGAACAGTGTTAACACACAGGAAGATACGCTTTGGTAAGGCCACAAATGTTGACTGAAATTTGTCTCTGAAGGATGAAAATGGCAGTGTGGGTTATGGTGCTGCTTGTTATTTTGACACCTACTTTGGGGACCAATTTGAATACTTGAGTCAAATTGACAGTTACATTTGCATGTGGCAGGGGTTGCTGATTAAGTAGCAGAGTGTTTACGGATGGAGCAGTTGGGTAAGGTCGCACTTTAAGGTGTGTGTGGTACAGCTTGCCCCTTGCAGTTTGCTCCCTGAACACCCAACAACTCTCCAATTGATGGGCATGCTCTGCACTGCACTTGAAAGAGGGCAAATGGTGTTGGGGAGAGTGAAGGACAGGGAGCAGCTTAATCTGCTTCCCAATTTTCACTGAAATTGGTCCTGGAGGCATTTTAAATTCACTTCTGCAGGGGGAAAAAAATGTGGCCACAATGATTAATGCAGTCTGAAAGAATACGGCAAGAGCTACTTAGACTGCACAGGTCAGGTGTCTGTTATCAAACTCTCAGCACAGAAGGGTTAATCTGGTACATGTTATTTTTGATACCCCAGGTGAGCTGCAGCTAAGAGCAGGATAGAAGAGCAGAAAGGAGGTGCTTACATAGGAAACGTTGATTTTGCAAGCGATTAAATCAGTGAATGAGATGAGAGAAATTTATTGGTAGGTGAACTGAGAGGCTGCAAAAGATAGCATGGGAAAAGCAAAGGTATCAGTCCTGCCTTACTGAGAAGACACCCAGCTCTGGGATTGCCTATGGCCCAGCAGATGAGTCATGGCTTTTTGTTTCAGAAAGGTCACCAATTGATTCATTCCCTTCCCAACAGACGTTTATTCTTAATTAAATGCTTAATAAAATAATTTCATTTTGAGTAAAGGGATGTTTACTGCAAAACTTACAACATGAATGGATTTCTTTTCCTACTGATGTTACTTGAATATTCAAGTAACCTTCTATTTCTGAAGGTTTCTATCTAAAATCCAGAACTTTGGGAATCAGTTTTATGGAGCTCTGATTTGAATATAAGATGGCACTGGTGTTATAAAATGGGGGTCATCATTGGAGACTAAGTGGTAACTGGTATAATTGAACCATCCAATTCTTGGGGGGTAGAGCCCTCACCTAAGAGAATAATGTAAACTATGAAGCTAAAGACAGTGAGTGACTTTCCAAAGAGCTAACACTAAGCAATGGCATGTTCAAAGGCAGTTTCTGTATTCTTGCCACCACACTGCCACATAAAAAGTGATGATGTGGAGTGTTTTACATTCTGAAACCTGCATCTAGAAGACAACGGGGATTCTGGTTGGCCCAGGTATGGAATCACAATCCAGATGTAAGATGCAAAGGTTATAGCCTGTGGTAAAGTATGCCCTGTTCTGTGTTTGTGGTTGATGTTGGAGGGTTTGCTTAGCATTGAGAACGTCATTAAGCATAGGGAGACAGCTTTACCATTATCATTTAACTTTCTATATGGCAACCAGAACCTCTTTTAAAATTAGCACTTGATTTCTAGTTACTGTAGCTGTTGTTTTTGAAAAGGAAGAGTTTCAGTCTCTTGGTCAATGGTGTAATGATTCCATCTCCTAGCTGATAAGTAAGAAAGGGAGTAAAGTGTTTATAGCTAGATGCTTGCAGGAAGTGAAGGTCCAGTGTCTCTATAAAACTCTCATTTGAGTCATGGCTATTTACAAAAGACATCAGGTCATTGTGGATCTCTCAGACCAAGCTCAGGACTCAAGAAGGTCTCCGTTTCTTCCTTGGCAGACAAAGACTGGCACACAAAACAAGAGGAGATGCATGGAGTTCAGAATCAAGAAGGGACAAGGATCTGGACT
This sequence comes from Murina feae, assembly GCA_004026665.1. Classification (NCBI taxonomy): domain Eukaryota; kingdom Metazoa; phylum Chordata; class Mammalia; order Chiroptera; family Vespertilionidae; genus Murina; species Murina feae. The sequence goes on along the minus strand of PVJC01000262.1, from coordinate 122,208 downwards.
TGACTGCAGTCACCACTGCAACCCAGAATCTGGCATTCTGAATGCCACCCAGGATGGCACACCCCAGGTGAGAATAAGCTGCTCATTTAAGACTATTAATGAGTTCTTGTCCTCAAATAGCCCCAAGCTTATCACTGCTGCCTGCTAAATAAGTATCTTCATCTCTCCCTTTGGGCATCTGAAAATTCAATTCTATTTCTGCCTGCTGCCTAACAAAGCAACATAGCAATAGACACTATATATACAAAGTATGTAAAGTTTTTCCCTAAGGGTAGAATAAGTGCTATAGTGGATTGTAATAAGAAAATCCAACAAGAACTAACCAACAAACAAACACAGCCATGAGGGGAAGTTTTCCCAGCCATGAGATCTAATTAACGGAGTCAAGTTTGTAAAGGAGATGCAGCTTAATGGTTTTTTAGTATCCCCAATAAATTAAATATATTATCTAATTTAATTTAAAGGGAAGGATTGAGAAGAATAACACCTTTCCTGATTACTTTTAATAACAGCTTTATCTGAGATCTAACACTTATACCAAAAAATTCATTTCTTTAAAGGATATAATTCAGTGCTTTGAAGTCTATTCACAGATTGTGCCACAATGAACACTGTTTGATCCTAGATATTTTCTTTTAACTTTTTCCAAACTGCAAAAAATCTTTCTAATACAAAATAATTCAGGTTATCTTTGGTTGTGTTTGTACCAATTCTAATGGGGATTCCTCACTGGCCAGACTTGTGGCCACTGTTATCCTTATATCAACTTTAAAGGAAGTCCCCTGAACAATACTAGTAAAGAAAAAATGTGCACCATTGGATAGTTGCACTGAATATTTTTTTTCAGAAATATTAGGCACTTGAAAGTGTATTAGCAGGAAAGATAGCATATTATGAAATGAGTGTAGAAAAGAAGTCCTCATCATGGCTCTTGAGACCTGCCTTCTATACAACACACCCTGAGAAGCTTGGCTAAGCAACTCAATCTCTCTGGACAATTTGTTTTCTTCTATATACAAAAGAAAAAAAAATTAAATATTTACTGAGAATCCGCCATGTAAACATGGTGTTTTGATAGCAATGGGGTGCAGTGGGATATTTTAGATTATGTGGTTAAGGTTCCCTGAGGATGTGACATTTGAGCTGCAACTGTGTGTTGCAAAAGATGTAGGAAAATAACAATCTGGGTATAGAGCCTTCTAGGCAGAAGGGTTCAGCAAGTGGAAAGATCATAAGGTTGGATTGAACTTACTGTGTTGAGGGTCAGAAAGAAGCCAAAAGAAACGAGAGCAGACTAAGCGATAGGGAGAAGGATTATGAGGGGAGACCTGAGAAGTCAAGAACATCATGTAGGGCCTTGGAAGGCATTGCAAAGGACTTACATTCTATTCTAAGTTCGATGGGTAGGCATTAACTGCTTCCAAGCAAAAACATCTCATTGCTGTTTGTATTTAACAGATTACTGGCTTTTAGGATGGCCATAAAGAAAACAGAAAGATAAAATAGGAAGTGACTGTATGGTCCAGGTGAGTTGTGAAGCTGGCTGGGACTAGGGTGGTAGCAGGAGAAAACAGTACTTACATTTGACACATTATCCTTCCTATAGTTTTAATGAGGTTCAAATAAGAAAAACAAAAGTAATATGTTATGTTAACATAGAACAGGCTCTTTAAGCAATATTTAATTTTTAAATTAAATCTTCCCACCAGCTGGCATAGCTCAGTGGTTGAGCATTGACCTATGAACCAGAAGGTAATGGTTCAAATCTAGTCAGGGCACATGCCCAGATTAAGGGTTCAATCCACAGTGTGGGGTGTGCAGGAGGCAGCCAATCAATGATTCTCTCTCACCATTGATGTTTCTATCTCTCTCTCCCTCTCTTTCTTTCTGTCTTCCTCTCTGAAATAAATAAAAATATATTTTTAAAAAATCTCCCCCTCAAACTTATGAGATTGATAGTTAATAATGTAAATAACATTTGATGTTATAAAGTACTAGAGACTCAGTGCATGAAATTCGTGCACAAGTAGGGTCCCTAGGCCTGGCCAGCGATCAAGGCTGATCAGGGCCTTTGGGCTGCCAGCCAGGGCCTTCCTTCATTCCACGCTGGCCCCTGGTGGTCAGTGCACATCATAGCAAGCGGTCGAACTACCAATCAGTCAAACGTCTTGGGGGGCAATTTGCATATTAGCCTTTTATTACATAGGATTATACAAATACAAGGAGAAGATGTATATTATTTTTGTTGTTATTACTATCATTTATACACTCAGATCCAGCCATGGATGCATTGGTAATCCTGAGGATGACTTGTGTACCATATATCCTCTTCAAAGAACAAATGGACTCCCACTCATAGGTATCATGAATGTTCTCTAAGCTGTCTTTGAAGAGGGCTTTGTAGTTAATCAGTTGTCAAATTGAAAATACTAAATCTTGTCCATACAGCATGCCACCTCTTAAGAATCAAAGAGCACTACTCTTTCTTTTATATAAATGTAAAAAGTAAAACAAAATGAAAACAAAACCCTGATGAATTTGTATCTCACTGAATTTAAAAAGCAACCATTTGTTCAGTAGAATCATAAAGTGCTTTTGGTGTATCAAGCAATGAACATGCATTCTGCTTTCTAGGAGTTCAGAATCTAATGGAGTTAGGCCAATTACAGCAGTGTTCACATTAATATAAATGAGAATATTGATAACTAATATCTATTGTACAACATGTCCAGCATTATTTCGTGTATTTTATATTTAATACTAGAGGACCTGTGCACAAGATTCGTACAAGGAGTATAAGTGGGGGATGGGGATGGTATCCTTCAGCCCAAACTGCACCCTTTCCAATCTGGGACCCCTTGAGGGATGTCCGACTGCCCATTTAGGCCCGATCCCTTGCCAGGATGGTCCCCCTCAACTGCCCTCCCCTGCAAGCCTGGGTCCCTCCCAATTGCCCTCCCCTGCAGGCCTGGGCCCCCACAATTGCCCTCCTCTGCAGGCCTGGGTCCCTCCCAACTTCCCTCCCCTGAAGGCCTGGGTCCCCCCCAACTGCCCTCCCCTGCAGGCCTGGGTCCCTCCCAACTGCCCTCTCTTGCTGGCCATCTTGTGGCGGCCATATTTGACCACATGGGGGAAGCTATCTTCTGATGGTTAATTTGCATATTACTTTTATTAGATATGATATCATGCAATCCTTATAGAAACCCCATGAAGTTGGCAGTATAAATGGGCCATTGTCACATGTAAAAATTTTTGGATGACTCTTGATAAGTGACATGGGAGACTTAGGTGAAGGACTACTGAGTATGGTGCTTACATCATTTTTCTTTATAGAGAAAGTTCAATTAAGTTCACTCTAATATGTCCATGGAAAATTCACTCCACAGACCCATTGCAATATTCACATGGTAAGCAAGATCAAAAGTGACATTTGTAATACCTTAACCAATAAAGAAATTCAATATTATAAAGTGACTTGTTGACAAACAGTATTAAAAGAATAGAAACCAGAGATTTAGGGAAAAGTGGAGTTGGTGCCAGAGAAAGTAGCATTTTGGTTCTAGCATTTATTTGTTTTCAGAGATTCTTATTTTCAGAGATTCAGAGACTCTCACATTATCCTGTTTTTCATGTACTATGCCTATTATTTGAACTTTTAACAACAGAATAAGCATCACCCTTTTAATTTTTGTGCCACAGAAAAAAGGGAGAGTAGTGGAAGAAAAGATAAGACAAATAAAAGAGAACCACACACAGTATGCACCCCTTTGAAGGTGACAGTTAGAATTTGGGGTTTTCACTGAGTGAGGAAGGTAGCACATGGCAGGTGGCTACTCATATCATTTATGCCCAATAACAAGGCTCTGAGAGGGCCTGTGCCTATATAGGACACAGGCTTTCTTTTGTCAACAAACAAGATTAGTTCAGTTACAGAAAATAATGATGTGCATGGCCTTTTGCTTTATGAATCTGCTAGTTCTATCTATGACAAGGAATATTAAAGAGAAAAGAAAGAAAGCATGTGGAATTGATTTCAAATCCACTTCAAGACTTCAATAGAAGGGTGATGTGTTTTCTTAGCTAGTTCCATCTTTCTAAGGGAAGCAGAGAGCTGTATTTCTACTGTGGTAAAGTAAATAACATTAAGGATATATCTTGAACGATTGAAAAATCAAAGCAAGTTGGCATTAAATCTTAAATTCTTATTTGTTTTTTATAAAAAAAATTATACTAAAAGGATGTAGTTCACCTTATGTCTAACAAAATGAAAAACAGCATTTTAATGAAAAATGCCATTTTCCTGGATTAAAATGAAAACAAGAAAGATAAAGCCAGTCAATATCACTAGGGTTCTTTTTTTTTTTTTTTTTTCATCTTTTCTCCCATATATGCAATATTTCATTTTGATACACTATTCAAGTTCTTTGGTTTCTTTTGGGAGGAAAGAGGTATATGACTGGGAAATATTACTCAGCATTTATTTATTTATGGCTGTCAATATATTTAATAGTGAATAAATATAAAATGAATTTTCTCTTTGTGTCTATTCTTCCTCAGCAAAATCTAGAATAATAACTTTCCTTTTTTTTCTTTAATGCCATTACAAATGTTAGCTAGTCAAACCTTACTATCTTCTAGAGACAGTGGTTTTGGGAAATGACAAGTAAATTGAGAAACCAAGACATTGTCACCAGTCACCAGACAAAAGAGAAGAGGAGATGTAGGCTATTTAAATCTGTCTCCTAGGGTTTGTTCCAGTATGGAGTATACTTCACAAGTCATGTGACCATTTCAGATGTATTTGAAGACAATAATCAATTTGGGAAAATATGGGGGAGTTAACCTGAACCAGGGAAGACTAGGCTGAGTATACTATTGCCTGCTAGTTAGTTCTATAGGAATCCTAAAAGAAGGCAGATATATTAACAAAAGAGTAAACTATCCTATCTAATAAAAGAGTAATATGCAAATTGACCATCACAAGATGGCTTCCCCCATGTGGTCAAAGATGGCTACCACAAGATGGCCAGCAAAAGAGGGCAGTTGGGAGGAACCTAGGCCTGCAGGGGAGGACAGTTGGTGGGGATCCAGGCCTGCAGGGGAGGACAGTTGGAGAGACCATCCTGGCAGGGGGAGGGCAGTTAAGGGCAATCAGGCCAGCACAGGAGCAGTTAGGCACTGATCAGGCTGGCAGGGGAGCTTATGGGCAATCGGCAGGCGAGAGGTCGGGAGTCAGCAATTCTGGATTATGAAAGGGATGTCCGGCTGCCTGACATCCCTCAAGGGGTCCCAGTTTGGAAAGGGTGCAGTTTGGGCTGAGGGACACCACTCCCACCACTCACTCCCACTCCATGCATGAATTTTGTGCACCGGGCCTCTAGTCCTTCTTACAACAGAACAAGTGACTCCCTTTTGTGTAGCCTGGCCTATAAGAGTCCTAGGGTGATTTATACAGCCTAATCAGCTACCTTGGAACTTTTATTTTTGCCTGTGCAACCAATGAGCTAGATGAGAGACATAAAATATGCTCACAGAGGCTTCCTTTTGTCCAATATTTATAACACTCACAAGAAATCTCTTCTCCTTCTTCAACATTTCTGTTTCCTCTCATTTCAGTCTCTTACAAAAAACCCACAAAGAAACAAAGAGTAAATCAACAACATCTACCTTTACCTCATATAAAGGCCCTAGGTGGCAGATGTAGTGAGATTAATAAAACATTATCAGTTCTGTGTATTTAATATTTTATACAAAATCCACTTTTAGTTATGTGAAATCAATATAAATTCTTGACCTCTTATATTCTTCACAATCTGCTCATAAACACTGAATACTCTGGTTGAGAAATCAAATATTCAGAATGCCATGGGTAACACACATGTAATAGAAGAACAATGACATATATTCTAAAACAGCAAAAGAGGAGGTTGTCACACTGGACTATGTTTGATAAATAGTGAAACACAGGCTGGAGAACTCTGAACTTACTTTCTACAAAATGACAGGAAGTTGACATGTGGTTTGGAACAACTATGATTCCAGATTTCCATTGATTATGAGGGTACAATTACAGTATTAGAATCCTTACTAATTGTTTCAATTAATCATGTGTACTTTGCCCATTTCTACCTGCATATAAGTGTCTTGTCCTTAGTAATATTTACTCTTTTTGGATTTTAACATTTCAATGACAGAATGATAATTGAACTTAACTCTTGCATTTTAAAGAAGATGTCTTATATTTGGAAAATGACCTAATATACCCAGATAAATGTCCATAATACAGTGTGAAATTATTCATTCATACATAATACAAAAACACTTTAGCCTAGTTTTATTTTACTTTATTATTGTTTTTGGCAAATATCTACCATATACCAAGTACTGAATGCCTTTTGCCTACTTATTTTATGAAACTAAACTCAAACATTCCCTCCTCCAGTATCCCTTCCCTAACCTCCTAACTGATTTAGCAGTTCCTTTCCTATGCTGCCATAGCATGAATGCATGTCTTTATCAGCATATTCATCACATTGTGATGTGTCAGTTGATTTATTTGATGATTTTTCTTCTTACTCCCCATGAAGGAATGGGCTGTTTTTATATATTATAAATTCCTCTTAAACAATAAGCTAGTAAATTTAAACTTTATCCTGAAAACATTGGGTAGATAAAAAACACTTGTAGGGAAGTGTAGGAAAGTGAGTTGAACAGATTTGTGTTTCCAAGTGTTCATACATGCTGTGATGTGGACCAGTGGACCATGAATTTTTGATGGTGGTGACTGAAGGTAAAAACAGTTGGGAGATTATTCCAGTAATATAGAAAATAGAATGAACACCATTTCATAGTTTCTTTTCTCAATAAAAGAGTAAATGAAAGGATTAAACTAAGGTCTGTGGAGTGCTAATAAGAATATGGGAAGAGAGAGAAAAAAAGAGTTTAAGGATAAAGCATATAGAGATTGATAGTCTGAGCCTACATTTTTCCTCACTCTGTATTTAATCAAATATATTTCCTTGGGTTTATGGCTTGAACTTTTGAAAAGATGATTGTAATATTCTCTGAAATAGGAGCTAGAATAGAGACATGCAAAATAAGGTCCATTCATTTTTGAACACTTTAAGTTGAAGTCTTTATGTATATACTCCTTAGGAATCTCAAAATAGAAGGGAACATAATTTCATCCAAGAAGAGCATATCACATGGCAAATAAGGAGGCTTAAAACAGAATGCTATGAACAAGAGGACTATAGAATGAACAACGGCAAAATATAGGAGAACTATCCTGTTGGAAATCACACAAAGAGCACAGTAACATTGTTGGCTTACATTAGATTAGAACTTATGTCCTCCTTTATCTACATCGCTCTCCTGGGATCTCACTCATCAAAGTTCATCCCTTACATTCTTAATCTATAACATTGATCTGCTTATTAACAAGTGAAGAAAGAACTGTCATTCTCCAAGGAGCACACAGCGAAGGCCAAAGATTAGGTGAAATTGTTTTCCTTCTCATTCCTGACATGGTGTTCTCAGAATAAATCAATTCTTGCTTTCATTTTTCCACCTGAAAAAACTCAATTCATTGTAAATTGAAACAAATAAAACTCTACATAATACAAATTACATTCAAAGTGTTCAGTGATTCGTTGGATGATGATATGGAGAGAATGTGTTATCAGCACTGAAAGGAAAATGCATCACTATTTTGGCAGCTTTGTCACTCAAACTGAGAATCATCCCTTATGTTTAACTGAGGAGGAAAGGCAAGGACGAACTCTTAAAAATATAGGTATAAAGGTAGAATCATTCTGGGCTCTGCTTAACCTCTCAAATAAAATAAAATAGAACAATTGAATAATTTTGACTTAAAAATTGTCAAGACCAGTTGTTATCTCATACCCTGTAAGCATGAGGATAATGATTTTATTTTCTCTGAGGTAAAAAATAGAAAACAGCAGGTCATGCTGCTAATAAATTTTGGTTTCATTGAAGTTACGGCTTCAGAACTCTTGCCTCAGTCTTAGCAACTGAAAGTTGGTCTAGCATAAGCCCTAACCCCCCTAGTATCTGTGTCCATTTGTTAGGCTTATCTACTCTAATAAAAGAGTAATATGGAAATTAACCATTTCTCCAAGACACCTAAGTCATGCCCACCAGCCAAGCCACGCCCATCATCCAATCAGAACATCTGTATGCAAATTAACCCAATCAAGATGAAGGCTGGCAGACATGGAGCAAGTAGCAGCGGGTGTGGCGCGGGCTGTGGTGGGGGTGGCCCATTGGGGTGCGGTGTGAACCTGTGTGACCTGGATAAGATCCCCGAGACCCTGGAGTTCTTTGAGCTGCTGGGGCCAGATTACTGGGCCAGCTCTGAGGTAGGCATCTTGCTCCCCGTGGAGCCTCTGGATGGGTTCCCTGTCCATGGCCCTGTGGGGGCCCCCAAGCTGGAGCCTGGGCTTTTTGAGCTGCTGGCAGCGATGTGGGGAAGCCTAATATTAATACTCCAAGCTCTGGAGCGCCCCGGGCGGTCCCACAACCAAGAAGCTGTCCCTGGCCGCGCAAGGGCACAGGCCGAGCTGAGGGATGCCCCTGAGTGCACAAATTTTTGTGCACTGGGCCCCTACTATGCTTATAAACATGCATACAAGTCCTTTGGTTGAACTTTTACACCCCCCACACCCACCCTCCTCTGTCTTCCCTCTGAGGTTTGGTGGTCTGTTCAATGTTTCTCTGTCTCTAGATCCATTTTTGTTCATCAGTTTATGTTGTTCATTATATTCCACAAATGAGTGAGATTATGTGATATTTGTCTTTCTCCAACTGGCTTATTTCACTTAGAATAATACTCTCCATGACCAACCATGCTGTTGCAAATGGTAAGAGTTATTTCTTTTTCACAGCAGTGCAGTATTTCATTGTGTAGATGTACCACAGTTTTTTGGGGGATGGAAGTGGCTAGGGAGAGGTCAGTGGGGAAAAAGGAGACATATGTAATACTTTAAACAACAAAGAATTTTTAAAAAGAAAAAAGCTCCTTAAGGCAAAATAGTTTGTTCCTATATCTATTTAGTACATATTCTTTTTTTTCTTTTTTTTTTATTATTACATACACTTTGACAAATATTAGTACATATATCTCTTTTTTCCCTTGCACTTCCCCCCGCCTCCACTACCCCACAGTGTTATGCGTCCATTGGTTATGCTTAAATGCATGCATAAAAGTCCCTTGGCTGTTCTGTTACCCCCCCCCCCCACGTCCCTGTCCTTGTTGCTGTAATTTAGCAGTCTGTTTGATGCTGTTCTGCCTCTGCATCTATTTTTGTTCACCAGCTTATAATGGTTATTATTATCCATAGATGAGTGAGGACATGTGATATTTTTCTTTCATTGACTGGCTTATTTCACTTAGCATTATGTTCTCCAGCTCCATCCATACTCCTGCAAATGCTAAGAACTCCTTCCTTTTAACAACAGCATAGTATTCCATTGTGTAGATGTACCACAGTTTTCTAATCCATTCATCTGCTGATGGGCATTCAGGTTGTTTCCATATCTTAGCTATGGTAAATTGTACTGCTATGAACATAGGGTTGCATATGTCCTTTCTGATTGGTGTCTCTGGTTTCTTAGGATATATTCCCAGAAGTGGGATCACTGGGTCAAAAGGGAGATCCATGTTTAATTTTTTGAGGAAACTCCATACTGTTCTCCACAGTGGCTGCACCAGTCTGCATTCCCACCAGCAGTGCATGAGTGTTCCTTTTTCTCCACATCCTCTCCAACACTTGTCATTTGTTGATTTGTTGATGATAGCCATTCTTACAGGTGTGAGATGGTATCTCATTGTTGTTTTGATTTGCATCTCTCGGATGATTAGTGACTTTGAGCATGTTTTCATATGTCTCTTGGCTTTCTGAATGTATTTTTTTGAAAAGTGTCTATTTAGGTCTTTTGCCCATTTTTTGATTGGGTTGTTTGTCTTCTTTTTGTTAACTTGTATGAGTTCCCTATAAATATTGGAGATTAAACTTTTATTAGTGATAACATTGGCAAATATGTTCTCCCATGTAGTGGGTTTTCTTGTTGTTTTGCTGATGGTGTCTTTTGCTGTGCAGAAGCTTTTTATTTTTATAAAGTCCCATTTGTTTATTTTCTCTTTAGTTTCCAATGCCCTAGGGCCTGTATCGGTGAAGAAGCTGCTTTGGCATATGTCTGAGATTTTGTTGCCTTTGTATTCCTCTAGTATTTTTATGGTTTCCCGTTTTACATTTAAGTCCTTTATCCACTTTGAGTTTATTTTTGTGTATGGTGTAAGTTGGTGGTCTAGTTTCATTTTTTTGCATATATCTGTCCAATTTTCCCAGCACAATTTATTGAAGAGACTGTCTTGACTCCATTGCATGTTCTTGCCTCCTGTGTCAAATACTAATTGAGCATATTGGTTCGGGTCGATTTCTGGGTTCTCTATTCTATTCCATTTATCTATATGTCTATTCTTGTGCCAGTACCAGGCAGTTTTGAGAACAGTGGCTTTATAATACAGCTTGATATCTGGTATTGAGATCCCTCCTACTTTGTCCTTCTTTTTCAGGATCGCTGCAGCTATTCGGGGTCTTTTTTTATTTCAGATGAATTTTTGGAGAGTTCGTTCTAGGTCTGTAAAATATGCTGTTGGTATTTTAATGGGTATTGCATTGAATTTATAAATTGCTTTAGGTAGTATTGACATTTTAATGATATTGATTCTACCAATCCATGAACATGGTATATTCTTCCATCTGTTTATGTCTTCCTCTATCTCTTTTTTCAACGTCCTGTAGTTTTCTGAGTAAAGGTCTTTTACCTCTTTAGTTAGGTTTATTCCTAGGTATCTTAGTTTTTTTGGTGTGATAGTAAATGGGATTGTTTTTTTAGTCTTTCTTCCAGTACATTCACTATTGGTGTACAAAAATGCCATAGATTTCTTGGTGTAAATTTTGTATCCTGCTACATTGCCAAATTCATTTATTAAGTCTAATAATTTTTTGATGGAGTCTTTAGGGTTTCTTATGTACAATATCATGTCATCTGTGAATAAGGACAGTTTTACTTCTTCTCTTCCAATTTGGATGCTTTTTGTATCTTCTTCTTGTCTAATCGCAATGGCTTATACTTCCAGTACAATGTCGAACAGGAGTGGTGAGAGTGGGCAACCTTGTCTTGTTCCTGTTTTAAGGTGAAATGGTTTTAATTTTTGCCCATTGAGTATAATGTTGGCTGTGGGTCTGTCATAAATAGCTTTTATTATGTTGAGGTAAGATCCTTCTATTCCTACCTTGCTGAGAGTTTTTATCAAAAACGGGTGCTGGATTTTGTCAAATGCTTTTTCTGTGTCAATTGATATGATTAAGTGGTTCTTGTCTTTTAATTTGTTTATGTGATGTATCACATTTATTGATTTGCGGATGTTGTACCATCATTGCATCCCTGGGATAAATCCTACTTGGTCATGGTGTATGATCTTTCTGATGTACTGTTGGATCTGATTTGCTAGGATTTTATTGAGGATTTTGGCATCTATGTTCATGAGGGATATTGGCTTGTAATTCTCTTTCATTGTGATGTCTTTGTCTGGTTTTGGTATTAGAGTAATGCTGGCTTCATAAAATGAGTTTGGAAGTGTTCCTTCCTCTTGAATTTTTTGGAATAGTCTGAGGAGGATAGGTTTTAGATCTTCCTTAAATGTTTGGTAAAACTCTCCTGTGAAGCCATCTGGTCCCGGGCTTTTGTTTGCTGGGAGCTTTTTTATTACTGCTTCAATTTCTTCCAAAGTGATTGGCCTATTGAGATTTTTAGATTCTTCCTGATTGAGTTTTGGAATGTTGTATTTTTCTAGGAATATGTCCATTTCCTCCAGGTTGTCCTCTTTGTTGGAATAGAGTTGTTCATAGTATTCTTTAACAAATCTTCTGTATTTCTGCAGGATCTGTTGTTATTTCCCCTTTTTCATTTCTGATTTTGTTTATTAGGGTCCTCTCTCTTTGCTTCTTGGTGAGCCTGGCTAGAGGTTCATCAATCTTGTTTATCCTTTCAAAGAACCAGCTCTTGGCTTTATTGATCTTTTGTATTGTCTTTTTGGTCTCCATGTCATTTATCTCCACTCTGATCTTTAGTATTTCCTTCCTTCTGCTTACACTGGGCTTTTCTTGTTGCTCTCTTTCTAAATCTTCGAGTTGCAGGGTTAGGTAATTTATTATCATTGTTTCTTGTTTTCTGCAGTAGGTTTGTAGACCTATGAACTTCCCTCTCAAGACTGCTTTCACTGTGTCCCATAGGTTTTGGATTGCTGTGTTTTCATTTTCGTTTGTTTCCATGATGTTTTTTATTTCTTCTTTGATCTCTGTGGTAACCCAGTCATTGTTTAATACCATGCTGTTTAGTCTCCATGTGTTTGATTTTTTTGCATTGTTTTTATTGTGGTTGATTTCCATTTTTATGCCTTTGTGATCTGAGAAGATGCTTGATATGATTTCTATCTTCTTGAATTTGAAGAGACTTTGCCTGTGCCCCAATATATGGTCTATCTTTGAGAAGGACCCATGTGCACTTGAAAAGAATGTATATTCTGTGGCTTTGGGGTGAAGTGTTCTGAAGATGTCTATTAAGTCCATCTGCTCTAGTGAGCCATTTAGGATTGATG
>PVJC01000262.1:0-109423 GCA_004026665.1 Murina feae | reverse complement strand
TTATTGCTGTCAATCTTTCCCTTGATATCTTCCAGAAGTTTTTTATGTATTTGGGTGCTCCTATATTGGGTGCGTATATGTTTACCAGAGTTGTTTCTTCTTCTTGAATGGCTCCCTTTAGTATAATGAAGTGACCTTCCTTATCTCTTTTTATGTCCTTCACTTTGAGATCTAATTTGTCAGATATAAGTATTGCTACCCCAGCTTTTTTTCCATTTCCATTCGCCTGTAAAACCTTTTTCCATCCTTTCACCATCAGTCTGTGTGCATCTTTTTTCTGAGGTGAGTTTCCTGTAGACAGCAGATATGTGGGTCATGTTTTCTTATCCACTCAGTTACCCTGTGTCTTTTGATTGGAGCATTTAATCCATTTACATTTAAAGTTATTATTGATAAATACTTGCTTGTCGCCATTTTTTTATTCTTTATCCCTGTGTTCCTACTTCGCTTCCTATTTTTACTTTTTACAGTAGGCCCTTTAACATTTCTTGCATTGCTGGTTTGGTAGTAACAAAATCTCTTAGTCCCTCTTTGTCCATGAAGGTCCTAATTTCACCCTCAATTTTGATTGATATCCTTGCTGGGTACAGTATTCTTGGATTCAGACCCTTCCTTTGCATGACTTTGTATACTTCATTCCATTTCCTTCTTGCCTGATGTATTTCTGTTGAGAAATCAGTTGCTAGTCTGATTGGGGAGTCTTTGTAGGTAACTTTCTGTCTCTCTCTGGCTGCTTTTAAGATTCTTTCTTTGTCATTGGTGTTTACCAATTTAATTATAATGTGCCTTGCCGTTGGTCTTTTGGGGTTCATTTTGTTTGGAACTCAGTACATATTCTTTAAAGTATTTTATAAACATTTGTAAATCAGTCATTTTATTAAGTCAGATTAATTAATGCAAATTAAAAAAAAAGTTGGTCTAAATTCTGTGACATGTCTCCTCAATGCAAACTTTAGCAATAAAGTGACTTGTACACTCATTTTAGGCAAGTAGCATTTGAGCTGGAAAAGCAGTGAAAAGTCTATAGAAGCTTTTGAAGAACCAGCCCCAAGTATTGAAAAGAACAGAAATTATTCTTAGATTCTGCGATTGATGGTGATAAGCTATTTCGACATGGGACATGGCCTTTATCTCCTTCCTAAAGGAAGGAGTTTAGCAAAGATGATTGCAGCTACAGGTGGTCATTAGGAAACAGAACTCTTACTGAGCATCATAGGAAATTTATCCATGAAGTCTGTACCTCCAGGACAAATCTGGGGGAATTTAGGGCACTGGTGCTCTTCCTTGCTCATGTCAGTCCCACCACACTATTTACCCAGCATGCAGCATGGTTAAAGAGCCCAATTTGCCAACTACTGTTTTGCAAAGGGTGCACTGTGAATACAAAGAAATCACTGCTTTTTTTTTTTTTTTTTTTTTTGCCTTCACATAATTGGAAACAAGAGAAACTGAGTGAAGGTAGAAATATTACATTTCACCACTCTGTCGAGGCAGAGAGGGCACAGGTAGGTGTTCACCCCTCATACCCTTCTGGTTACTGCCCAAGCTCTTTTAAATCACTGAGACCTGAGAGTGAATAAGATAACTCAGGTTTTGTCTCCTTGATGGCAGACAGCTGCTTAATTTAACCCAAGGTTAGTGAATAAGGAATGAAAAATTCAAACAAATCCATTTTCAGGGTTCTGGATGTTGAAAGTAGTCAAGGAAAGACTTGAAATACATTTTTTTCCTAAGGATGAAGGAAATAAGTCTGGAGACGGGAAATTACATCGGCACTGTGTGAAGAAGTATTTAGCATCTTTGCAATATGTTTTCTGTTCTTCTCAAGGTCTCATGTTGGGATTCTATTTCTCTGCTTTCAGGATAATGGGTATGGTTGGGTCACTTGTTTTGTACAGTGAAAATTGAGCAAAGTAACCTATGTTACTTTCTGTTCGAAGTTCTAAGAGTCATGTGTAAATTGACTTCTCAACTTCCCCGCCAGGGAAAATATGCAAGCAGGGATATGGGCTTCCCTCTGGTTAACACCCAAAGTGAGAACAACAGAGCAAAGCCTTGTAGCTGACCAATGATGGACAAGGGGGGGGGTGGTGGTGAGAAAATAATAAACCTTTTATGCTTTTAAGCCACTTTAAACTCAAGAATTATTTATTTTATTGTTTATTGGTTTTTAATTGAAGCACACTGTAGCCTATACCGATTAATATGTTCATCTAAGTGGAATTCCATAGGCAGAATCCAAACACTTACTTGTAGCCTAGTTCTTAGCCAACAATATAAAGTTGCATGTAAACATGCTTATCAGCACATGAGTCCCATCACATGTGGTCAAGGAAATATGGCAGTAATTACACGTGCTAGATGAATGATATGTATATTGTTGGTTAGTCAGTTGGCCTTTAAAATCTTGCATACCCTTGACAGTCACATCTACAATTTAAATGTCATGGAGAAGTGTAACCTTGTCCAAAATTATGATCCTAGATGAAATTAACCTGTTGCTCTGTAGCCTTGCATTTATCTCTCTATGACTCAACCCTAATATCCCTCCCCAATTAATCTCCTGAGACTGCCTATATTTACCTGTTAGGATTAAGTCCAATTGGAAATAACAACCACCAATAAAATAACAGTGGCTTAATCCAATAAGAGGTTTTGGTTTTTTTACAAAACAGATCAACTATTTGGAGGTTGGAAGCTACTTGATGATGTTTTCGAAATCAAGGTCCTTTCTCTCCTCAGTTCTAATAATGTTCTCCTTCATTTTATACTTGATGCACCATGGCTGCAAAATGGAATCTGCAGCTCCAGTCACCACAGCCCCGTTTAGAGGATGAAGTAAGGGATAGAGGAGAACAGCAGAGTTCCATTCATCTCACTGGTCATGATTGTGACTTATGTCCATTCCTCAGAGCAAGAGATGCTGAGAAACTGTGAGCAAGATTTCCATGATTGGCTTAGACTAATTGATTCATCACTTGACATTAAGCATATTCTCTCCCAGAAAAAAAATCAGAGTTTTTGCTAGCAAGGAAGAAGATAATAAGTATAATATTTGTCACAATATCTCTTTACATTTACTTTAGGTTGTAAGATAAAAGATGATGCCACCTCAGTACACTAGATGAATGGTATACTACCAAAATCTCCATAATTGTTGCTATAAGAGCATGGAAATAGAAAACTCTTTAGGACAATGAAAATTGTTTATGGGACCATTTCGTAGCAGCAGTTCTCAACTTGTGGGTCATGACCCCTTTGGCAGTCAACAACCCTTTCATAGGGGTTGCCTAAGACCATCCGGATATCAGATATTTACATTACGATTCATAACAGTAGCAACATTACAGTTATGAAGTAGCAACAAAAATAATTTTATGGTTGGGTCACAACATGAGAAACTGTATTTAAAGGGCCAGAAGGTTGAGAACCACTGTAAGAGGTTCATGCCATTCTTGCTACTTTTGTTTTCTATGAATTAAGGCTGTTGATTCATATTAGAACAAAGATTGAGAGTGGATGGCTGCAAAGCATTCTGAGAAAACTAAGAATATGCTCAGGGAGAGATCTGGCTCATTAATTCCAGTTCTTGCTAAATTCACTGTGGTGGTAGCAAGCATCAGGGCTTGAATTCAATTAGACCTGGGTTTGACTCAAAGATTTACTGTTTGGCAGCTGTATGGCCATATGTATGGGTCATTGGTACCTCAGTGAGTCACACCTTTACATGTGATCATAACCTTGAATTTTAGGATTTTCAAAAATATTAAATTAAAATAGGTAACTAATACCTATTAGTATTAGTCATAGATTTTTCACAAAATAAAATGACAAGGGACAACTTAGAAAGTGATATATAGTAGAAGAGGAGCAGTAAGAAGTTTGCCTTTTTGGACCATAAAACACTGACCCCATATTCCATCATGAATTTCCTTTTGCCTCACTCACTACTTCGACCATGCATGCTCTATAACAAAAACCCTCCTTTAGTAAAAGAAAGAAAAAAACTCTGAAAAATTTCTCCTATTTCTTTTCAATTTCTCTGAGCCTTAGCTATTGGCTTTCTGATTCTTTAAATTATTCCTTATGGCATAGTGTTGTATAATTTATACGGAACACTTTCTCCTGTCTTGTATTATTTAATTCTCCAAAGTGTTTGGAGAAAGGATTATATGAAAGCAGTGACACAAAATAAAGTGGCATTGTACCAGGGTCTTGCATCTTTAATAAAGTTGCTCTCAAACAGCATTTCAGTAAATGAAATGTACCAGGGATTGACAAATTTTCATATATCAACGGTATGCTCGGACCTGCTCTGGGACATAAAGCCTAATGCCATAATAGAGCCCAGAGGTTTATGTTTGATTTGATTTGGCTCTCTTTCTTTCTCTTCTTACAAAGGAAGATTACCTACTTTCCAAAGTAATAATTATAAGGAGATCATCCAATGGCAGGGGAAAAAACCACCATTCAGTTTAAAGGCATTCCTACACTTTCTTAGGAAAAAGAAATACAGACACACAAACACCAAGGAGGGGAAAGGAGGTTTGGGGACCTTTAATTATTTACAGCACGTCTCTCAGATGTTCCAAACCTCATTCTCTATGAAACAGTCAAACATGAAACAAAGAACAGGAGAGACTTACGAGTAAGAGGTACATGTGTGCAGCTGGCATGGCTTCAGATGCCCCAGAGCAACTACAGCTGGGGAAGGCAAGTAGAGTCACCCCCATTGGTTTCCAGATATGGCAAAAATAAAAGCAAAGACAAAAAAAACCTCCTGACAATGTGTCTCTTATCTGATCATGTGACACTAATGCTACAAATCTGCCTGCCCCCTCATCATTCCAGAGTGAACTGCTTATTATAATGAAAACAGATGTTCATTCAAGGGCACAAACAAAAATGTAATATTTATCTTATAGAAGAGAAAACTGATATTTTCCTGGATAAGCATCTCCATTGTAGAAATTGAAGAATATACGTTCTGCTCACAGACAATGCCTGATGGTGACCTAAACAGCACAAGACAACACAATGTTGACACATTTAGACGCTTTC
Organism: Murina feae; assembly: GCA_004026665.1. Classification (NCBI taxonomy): domain Eukaryota; kingdom Metazoa; phylum Chordata; class Mammalia; order Chiroptera; family Vespertilionidae; genus Murina; species Murina feae. Next base: position 104,362 of record PVJC01000262.1, on the reverse strand, counting down.
TTTTGCAGTTTGGAGGCATATTCATTGCTAAGTTCAAGAGTCTTCTGTTGGAAGGTAAGTACTGCATAGACGAATAATATTCAAGAGATTGTCCTGTGATGTCAGTAGCAGCTCATGCAAGTGGTGATAGAAATCAGAAAGGTACTCAAGAAATTTGATCCGTTCATTTGATAAAAACTGACTTTATTAAAAGTGGAAGGGAAGCCTTGACCAGTTTGGCTCAGTGGATAGAGCGTCTGCCTGTGGTCTCAAGAGTCCCAGGTTCAATTCCGGTCAGGGGCGTGTACCTTGGTTGCGGACACATCCCCAAGTAGGGGGTGTGCAGGAGGCAGCTGGTCCATGTTTCTCTCTCATCGATGTTTCTAACTATCTCTCCCCCTTCCTCTCTGTAAAAAAAAAAAATCAATAAAATATATATTTTTAAAAAGTGGAAGGGAAGATGGAGATTACATTTTCTTTACCTTTTTTTTCTATATTTTAGTTCCTGCCTTTGTAAATACAGTGTTTTCAGTCTTGCCAAATAAACCTGAAAGTTTGAGAAATAGATGACCACTTCCCATATTATTCAAAATGGGGAGAGAAGTGTCACATTTTTTTAAAAAAAGAGGGTATTGATAATCTTTAGAATGCCTGTACTTTTCTAAACACCTTCACATACTCTAATCTCTAAAATCCAAAGGGTGTCTTTAAAATGTTATTAATATTTTTTATAAAATGGCAAATATGCCTTAGTGAAATACAATTATTTCATTACGATTGTGTAACTAATAGCTAGAAAGCAAGATTTGAAGCCAAATATTCCTATACAAACAACAAAAAATATCATTTTTAAGACTGGAGAAAAGCAGCTGATACATTTATCACTGGGAACTGATAAATGTTTCTTCTGTCAAAATAGAACTTTTGAAATCCTATTTATCAGCCCCCCCCCTTTTTTTCCTATCTTTCCTTTCTTCAACAGCTGTTTTATGTGTCCTCCCAAAGTCTTGAACTAGAGCAGTGGACAAATAAGCCCCATTTTTGGATGTCTCTATCTCAGTAGTTGGGGTATAAAATAAGGACATGAATACATGTTGGGTAGCAATGAGCACCATGGAGAAATGTAAAATCACATATAGGGAGAGAAGAAGGGGCCAAGGCTGTGTTTGCGATCGTTTTACTGGTTTGTCTGGAAGGACTTCCTCAAAGCATAAAAATTTGAACAGAGATTAGTGAAGTTAATGAGCAGAGGAAACAGCAAGTACAAAGGCCCTGGCAGAAGGACCACACTTGGAGTATTTGGGAAAAGCAAAGATTTGAATTAAAATAACTGGAGAGTAGTGAGAAAGTAAGAGATGAGGTCAGAGAGATAGCCAAGGGGTAAATAACATAGGACCCTGCAGGTCAGGAGAATTTCTGCTCTTAGGCTAAGGTAAAGCCATTGGAGGGTTATGAGTAGATGAGTGATGGGATTTGATGCAAGAGGAGAATGGAGCTGGTAAGAAGTGCTCAAAGTCTGAATATATTTTAGTTAGAGCCAACAGGATATACCAATTAATTAACGTGGCTATGTGAAAAAGAGGTGTCAAAAAATTCATGGATTTGGGCATGAGCCACTGTCAGCATGTTGTAGACTAATAATTTGGGTGAAGAGTGAAATATCCTGAGGGCTTAAACCTGGGTGTAGTTTTGTTCTCCAACAACATCCTACCCAGCCTCTGGGTTTTATAATCCTCTTTCACTTGGTTTAGACATCTTGTGTTGGGATACTGGGGCTATCTTTTGTCCTCTAATTTATATTGCATTACTAATTTGTTATTCATACACATTTATTTCAGAGCAGTTGATTTTGTTTCTTTCTTCTTAGCATGCTTGAAATCTTAACAAAATGTTTAAGTTTGATTCTCTGTAATAAAACCTTCCAGAAATGGAAATGCCAAGTTTAATGTCACAAAGCACATCAGGGACTAGGATTTCTTTTATTACCAGATAAAATGCTCATCAGGAGGAAATCTGGCAACAATACTGTTGTTGCTCAATTCTACCTAAAAAAAATAAAAATCTAACACAGAAAAACAAAGCCAAGAAACTTGTATTTTGTTCTTAAGTTATTCTATCAATGAATAAAACATCTGTGCTGCAGGAATGGCCAGACAAAGAAGAACAGATTCTATAATTTTAGAATTTTTATGACTCTTAAATTTTTACTTAAAATAAAAAAATTCTATGAAGGGGAGACAATAACTTCTTTTGCTAGATAACTCTTCTCAAATTATTGTAATATTGTCTCAAATTCATTTATGTTTTTCCTGAAGTCATGAATGTCCAGCTATCTAGATTCTTAGTTTTCCAGCTTATTCATTTCTAAGTGAAAACGCTGGTGTCATTGTTGATGGTTTTATGATGTCTCTTCAAAGATCTACACAAAACTGAACTCAGTAAGACATTCCACTTTTACTTCAAAAATTTGTCATCTGGGGCTTAATGTTCAGGAGGTTTTCCACAATTCACATCCATTCTCCTATTTTTTTCCTTTCATTTTTCCTACATGCTTTAATGTATAACTGCCAGTATTTAAATCTTAGGGCCACCTTTCATTGGCTAGATTACCTCTGGCAAGCAGAAGAGAACTAATGAAAATCAGAGCAAAGATTAGTGATATCAAAAGAATAAAACTGCTGAGAAACTAAAACAAAAGCTAGGTCTTTTCTTGTCAATAAAAATAATAAACCTGTTAACAGGCTAATAAAAAATATAAGAAGACAGATGTTCAGTTTTAAAAAAAAAAATGGAGCCATCACTACTAATTCTTTAAATATTAAAATGATAATAAATACTGTAAACAATTATATATCAGCAAATTTGATAATTTATAAACTGTACTGATTCCTTGAAAGACAAACTACTAAAAATCACACAAGGAGAAACAAGTAGTCTGGATAGCCATGTCTATATATAAGACAAGAAAATGAAATAAAGTGTATTAATATTGGAAAGAAAAAAACAAAACAAAACAATTTCTCTTTTCAGATGTAAAATATTTCAAAGAATTGACAAAAACTACCCAAGGAATTAAAAAGTAAATATAACAAGATCGCAGAGTATAAGATTCATATACAAAAGAAGGTTGCTTTTTAAAATTACTAGTAATGTATTGTTGGCATTTTAAATTTAAAAAGCAATTACATTTATAATGGTACCAAAACTATGATATATTTAGGTGTATTAAATGGGTAAAATATAGGCATAAATATAACAAAACATATATGTAAAAATATATAAAACTCTAATAAAATTTAAGAAGATCTAAGTAAATGGAGAACTGTCCTTTGTTAATAGATAGTAAGAGTCAGTATTTTATGACATCAATTTTTCCCAACTTGAACTAAATATTAAACACAATCCTTCTCAAAATCACAACGAACTACTTCACAGATATAGACAAATTGATTCTAAAGCTCATATGGAAAAAGGAAAAACCTATACTAATAAAAGGGTAATATGCTAATTAGACCAGGTCAACCACACATCTTCCAGACATCTGACTTCCTTCTGGACAAAGTCATGGTGGTGGGGACCAAGGCAGAGGTGGTTAGGGGCTATCAGGCTGGCAGGGGAGCTAGCAGTTAGAGGTGATCAGGTCATCAGGGGAGGGCAATTGGGGGCATTCAGGCCAGCAGGAGGGCAGTTATGGGGCAATCAGATCTGAAGGCAGAGAGGTTAGGGGTGTCAGGCAGGCAGTCACGCGGTTAGGAGCCAGCAGTCCCAGATTGTGAGATGTCAAACTACTGGTTTAGGATGTCCCCCTGTGGGATGGGCCTAAACTGGCAGCCAGACATCCCCCGAGGGGTCCCAGATTGGAGAGGGTGCAGACCAGACTAGGGACATCTCCACTCCCATGCATGAATTTCATGTACCAGGCCTCTAGTTTATAATAAAGCTAACAAAATGCAGAAGAAGAACAAAGTTGAAGGATTCACACTATCTAATTTCAGTATTTATTATTATGCAGTAATCAAGACTTTGTGGTTCTAGTGAATCTATCTATCTATCTATCTATCTATCTATCTATCTATCTATGAAAATGAAACAGTGTAAAGAGTCCAGAAATAGACTCACAGAAATACAGTCAACTGTTCTCTGACATTGAAGGAATGTCAATTTAATGGAGAAAAGATAGGCTTTTCAACAAAAGTGCTAGAACAATATATATGAAAACCAAAACAAAAACTTAAACATAGAACTTACATCTTACAAAAATTAACTAAAAATAGACCTAATGTAAAATAGGAGAGAATACCTATGACCTTGGGTTTGGTAATGAGATTTTGAACATAATACCAACAGCACAATCCATTAAAGAAAATCTTGAAAATGGAATTTTACTAAAATTAAAAACTTCTGTTCTGTAAAAGTCACAATTAATAGAATGAAAAGGCAAGTCATTGACTGCTAGAAATATTTGCAAAATGTATATATAATGAAAAATTTATATCCAAAATGTATAAAAATGTTTTTAACTGAACAATAATGAAATAGATAAACCAATGGAAAAATGAGCACAAGAGCTGAAAAGTCACCTCACAGATTTACATATGCCAAATAAACATGAAAACTGCTCAGCATCATTTGTCATCAGGAAATGGCAAATTAAAACAACAATGAGATAGCACCAAACATCTATTAGACTATAAAAAGTCCAAAACACTAACACCACCAAATGCTGGTGAGACTTGGAAATGAACAAGAGTTCTAAATCATTCTTGGGTTTGGTAACAGAAACTCTTGTTCATTTCCGGTAAAAATGCAGATGGTATAGTCACTTAGACAGTTTGTCACTTTCTTACAAAATTAAACACAGTCTTACCATATGATCGACAATTCTGTGACTAGGTTTACCCAGATGATTTGAAGATGTATGTCCACATAAAAACCTTCCAGTGAATGTTTATTGCAGCTTTATTCATAATGGCCCAAAACAGAAGCAACCATGATGTCCTTAAGAGGCGAATGGATACAGAAAATGTCCTACATTCATACAATGAAGCACTGTTCAGTAATTAAAAAAAAAAAAGACAAATGAGCTTTCAGCCATGAAGAGATGTGGCTGAATCTTAAATGCATATTGCTAAGTTAAAGAATTCAGTATGAATAAAAGGAACCAAGGATCCTTAGACAAAGATGATCCTGAGACTTGGGCAAGAAATATATAAGACTAGAGGCCCAGTGCACAAAATTTGTGCATGTGGGTGGGAGTTTCCTCAGCCCAGCCTGCATCCTCTCGCAATCTGGGACCCCTCAGGGGATGTCTGGAAGGTCGTTCGGCTGACTGGTCTAATCAGCATATTACACTTTTATTATTATAGATGAACCTGGAGCCTCATGCAGTGCCAGAAAGTCAGGCCTTATCACATATGCACATGCACACACACACACACACACAGTGATGAGGGTGTGGCAAAGGGATGCAACAACCACCTGAAAGTGCTTCCAAAGGTCAAATATCTTGAAGAACAAAAAAAAATGTTGTATTATAACCCAAAATATAAAATAAACATCCATGAATTCATATCTATCTATAAATATTGAATAAATTAATGTGGGAGAATGGACAAATCTTCCATGCAGAAGAATTAAAAACGTTAATGTATGTCAGTACTCACCCTTAAGGAGGTAGAGCGTAACTCCCCAGTCCTTAAGTGTGGGCTGAGCATAGTGCCTTTATTTCAAAGAGTACAGTATGAAAAAAGGAGAAAAAATAGATAACTTTAGAGTAGAGAAACCTGTTAAACACTAAAATCAAGCTAGATGATCAAAATCAACAATGATGAGTCAGGCTGATAGTATAAATCTATATGATATGATATGATATGATATGATATGATATGATATGATATGATATGATATGATACGATATGATGATATGACATTATGGAAATAATTTACCTCTGTGGTCTTTAAAAAATAAGACCTCAGTCTAATCATAAGAAAAACAACAAGCAAACTCCAAATAAAGGTCATTGTATGAAAGATTTTTTTCAGTGTTCCTCATCACTTGTGTTCAAGGTCACACACACAAAAAGAAAAGTGTAAGAAACTATCACAGCTGAGGGAATTCTGGGAGTTATGATGCCTAAATGTAATGTGGAATTCTAGATGGGATCCTGAATCAGCAAAAGGACATTTGTGGAACACTCAGGTCATCTGAATAAAGTATGAACTTTAATAATAATAATGTTTCCATATCAGTTCTTTAATTGTGATAAAAGTAGCATATTAATATATGATGTCAATAGTAGGGAAAACTAGCTATAGAATGTACAAGAACTTTCTGTACTATCCTATCTAATAAAGGTGGAATATGCTAATTGACCCTCACACCATCACAAATATGGCGGTGCCCACAGCCAATATGGAGGGAATATGCTAATTGACTGTCCTGCCCTCACAGATGACAGCACCCACAACTAATAAGGAGGGGTTATGCTAACTGACTGCAATGTCCTCAAAAATGGTGGTGCCCAGTCTCCTCAGTCCCCCAGCCACCCAGGACTGGCCCAAGGCACAGGAAAGCCTCTGATGTTGGCTGCCCAGCCTCCAAGGGCAGCCTGAGGCTTAGGTAAGCATGGCCAGCGGAGGCTTGCACTCCTGGCAGTGGCAACAGCAGAGGTCTGATGGGGCATCACCTTCCCCTAATCATAGGGTCACCTCCCACCCCTGAGGGATACCAGACTGTGAGAGGGGGCAGGCGGGCTAAGGGACCCCCTCTCCAGTGCATGAATTTTCATGCACCAGACCTCTAGTTTATAATAATTCTGTAAGTCTAAAACTTGTAAGAAATTAAAAATTTATTTTAAAAACAGTTCTACCAAGTGAATACTCAACAAAGTAAATTAAAAAATACCCATAGTAAAGCACAGTGTACAAAGTTTATAATACAGGGAAATTCCATTGGGCATTCCAGAGAAATACTGAAAGTTTAATGAAAATAGAATAATATCTTTTAACTTTTGTTATGCTCTTCTCTATTTGGAGATTGTAAAGATATTATAGTGAATATCTTTATTCATGCAGATTTCATAACCTACAGAAGAATTGCTTATCTAGTCCATCTTTATCTGATACCTAAACAAGCATTTCCAAAAGCATGCTCTGCAAAGCACATCATAATATATCAGTAGATACTTTGCAAAGAAAAGGCGATGTCAAATAATTTGGAATATGATGGGTGAAATAAAGGCAAGCCTTAACTATTTCTGCTTTGTGAAGTCCCAAAGGGGAAACCAATCATATATATATATATATATATATATATATATATATATATATATATATATTCTATTAAAAGCATAATATTGAAATTGACCATTTCTTTGGGATGCCTAAGCCACGCCCACCAGCCAATCAGAGTGGATGTATGCAAATTAACCCAGCCAAGATGATGGCGCAGCTGCTACAAGGGTATTGAGGAGCAGGAGAAAGGTGGCTTGGGCCCATGGCAGGGCCTGCTTGGCTGCTCTCCAGTCCCCTTGCGGGGAACCCGGGAGCGAGAGAAAGGCAGCCCAGGCCAGCAGCGAGGTCTCTGGGCCCCCGCCGCCTGCCTGGCTGGCTCCCCAGTCCCCTTGCGGGGATCGGGGAGAGCGGGGAAAGGCTGGCCTCACCATGAGGCAATGAACAGGTGGGGTTTTCCCAGCTGTCTGGTGGCTGGAGGAAGATAGGGAGTAGGCAAGCTTGGCAGGCAGGCAGTTCTGAGCCCTGACCACAGCTCAAGAAAGAGAACAACATGCAGGGGATGACAGGAGTCTGAGAGATAAACACAGAGGGGTGCCTGCTCCAAGCCTCCATGGTGTGCCTGGGGGCAGGCCCCCAGCAGATAGACACACACAGGATGACTGCTCTGAGCCTCAGATACGGCTGGGGGCAGGCCCCATTAGCGACACACACACACACACACACACATACACAAAAGTCACCTGCCAGACTGGTGCCATCATAGGACATCCACTGAGGGGTTCTGGACTGTGAGTGGGGGCAGGCTGGGCTGAGGGACCCCCACCCTCCCCTTGTGCATGAATTTCATGCACCGGGCCCCTACCCCTGATACACACACACACACACACACACACACACACACACACAATAAAGGAGCCAGGGTTTCAGAGAATATCTTCAGATCAAATCCCAGCACTTTAGAAAATACTGCCATAACATTCTAAATAGAGGACATTAATTAGAAGAAATATAGGGTGTCTCCAAAAAATGTATACACAATTTAACAGCTAATAGTTTAATTGATGTTTCTTTCTTTTCAAATTTAACCCACTGGAAATAGTAATCATTAAAGTGTGTGTACATTTTTGGGACTCCCTATATATGTGCATATGTATGTATATATGCATATGTGTGTGTGTGTGTGTGCGTATATTCCAGAAAATATATATAATTTCTTGAGTAACTGAAATTCTCAATAACTCAAGAATGGCCATGATGCTTAAGTATTGTTTAGGCATTAAACAGAAGCAAAACAGTCCAATATTAGAAGTGAGAATAAAGTTAATAAAGAGAAAGGAGGAGGAAAAGGAAACCTTTAATAGGGTTATTTCAGAATCAACTCCCTTTTATCCAACCCGTCTATCCACCTTGTGAAAGTGTTTTACCCTTTTAGAACACGTATTATGTGTGATGAACAATAGCCAAGGAGATGAAACGAGCTCAGAGTTCCACTAGACTTCCACTGCAGATTTCCATTTGCCTGCACATCTTAGTAATCTTTGCACAGAGTCATTATTTTTCTGTCAACATACTGCAACCTAATTTGATCAGCCATTTCTGCACAAGGCAACAGAGATGACACAAAAACTTGATTGGGGTCAGAGCCTTCTTAGTCTCTGTGCTCACTTTGGTCTTAAACATAAAACATCATGCTGTGTACTCCACTCCTGGTGGTCAAGTTGATGCAGTTGAAAATTCTGAACCTAGTTTCAGTTTTACTTACCTTTTATGTTTTAGCTCTGCATGCCCCGAAGGAAAATAGCATTTATGCTATTGCTACATGCTTTGCTCAGTGCAAGGAATCTTCATCCACATCACCCACTTAATCTGCACAAAACCCGTAGAAAGTCATTGTAAAGGAGGTTCAATTTAGTCAACCAGTTATGGTCTTTATTTGCTTATTGCCCTTTGCACTTTCCTGAACGTGAAAGACTGGGTAGCCCCTCTGTATTAATGTGCTTTGCAGTTGCATCACTTTTGGTTTGAATGTTTTCTAGAACTCAGGGTAAAGTATCTGTAAATTGCCAATTGAAAATCCTGATCTTATATTCTCAGCCCTATACTTGCATATAAATCCCTGCTCAGATCTGATGAGGGCCTGAAGCTCTTGAGAAAATAAAATCCCACCCTCTATTTCACTATCCAACAATCCAACTCGTAAGAAATTTATATTTTATCTCATCTAGGAATTCTCACCCAGGGGTCTTGATTGGTTTTGTTTTTGTTTGTTTGTTTTGTTGTTTTTTAAGCCTCACCCAAGGATATTTTTCCATTGATTTTAGAGAGAGTAGAAGGGAGAGGGAGAGACAGAGAGATACATCCATGTGAGTGAGACATTGATTGGTTGCCTCCTGTATGCACCCCAAATAGGGCCAGGGAACCTGCAACAAAGGTTATGTGCCCTTGACCAAAATCAAACTCAAGACCCTTCGGTCCACAGGCAGACGCTCTATCCACTGAGCCAAATGGGGTAGGGCCTATGAAGGTTTTTAAATTTTTTTATTATTATTATTTAATGGACAAGAGATTCTGATGCAGCATTTTCAGGATGAGGACCAAAGTTTCATGCTCCCAATCAAACCATCAGTGCTTCTGGGGCTCACTATCCACAGGAGATTGCTCATTAAACCAACCTGATGGTGCTCAGAACCTAGGTCACATAAAGACATTTGAGCGGAGTCCTACCACCTGGCATAGGGAAAGCCTGGCTGAAAAGCAGGTCAATAGGAAAGCATTCAACTTCCAAAAGGGAGTTGAGTACCAGAAGGAGCCTGTGAAACCCTGGAAGCGGTCTTTCTGAGTTTCCCACGGTGACATGTTATGAAACATTGGCTATATTGAGGAGTTTTTGCAATGTGAATGGATGCAGGCTTCTGGGAGTGTTTTGCTTGAGCTATATTACGCTGCTGCTCAGACTTTGCAGTAAAATTGGATGAAAGGCTTTGTTTCAATCTGTTCCAATATTCCCTGACATGCCCATGAATCCCCACATAGGATAAATTAGCCAGAGAGAATAGGAGCTGAATGAGCAGGACTGGCAGGCAGTCTTTTAGAATCACATACCAGATCCATATTTATACTTTCTATTTGTTGCTTCCCTCATAGAAATGGACTCAAGTGTGAAATGGCATAAATGAGGGCCTACCGGTAAACTGTACCTTAGAAGGGACGATGAGAGAAGGGGGTTAATGGATGGGTCATACAGAAACCTACACAGGCTCCATTACCACACCAATGAGCAGCCTTTTATGCAATAAGTCCCTCTAATCATTTGTGTTGATGATGATTTGGTGGCAAGTCAGAATCAATTAGTGAAAATTTCCATTCTTACTGTGCCGATGAAGTGCCTAACTCTGTGCTCTGTTGACTTATCTTCCTAGAATGAGTTGCCTTTTTTGTTCTCCAAGTTTCATAACATGGAGCCTTCCCTTCTCACATAGTGTTTCCATAGTACTTCGCTATTCGATTCTACTCAGCAATGCTGGTATCATGAAAAAGACTGTTATACACGGAGAGTCCTAGACTCTGTCCCAGACCTGTGGAATCAGGATCTGTACTTCACCAAGATCTCCAGTTGATCACTACACTAATTTTAGTCCCAAGTGAGAGTGTTAGTGAACTAGGCTAGGAGTTTTAGACTGCTACACTTAGTTGTATTATCCTAAGATCACGTTTTCTTCTCTTGTTCTGAAAGAATGCTACTTTGGTGTTCAGTTTTTCTAGGAATGGTCAGGCCTAGCTTATCTTTTTCAGACTCCAGGCCAGAATTTTCCCAGCTTCAGATATATAGCCTACTCTTCTGCTTTAACTCATGCTATGTCTTTAATATCCCTCCATTGTCTTCTGGACCTTATATGGTAAATGCCCTTTTCTTTGCATTCCTCCAGAATGCAAAAGTTTTATCTGTCATAGCACTTACCTCACTGCACTGAAGTTGTCTGTTTAACAATCTCTCCTATCAGATCACAAATTACTCCATGATATGGCTTATACCTGTATCGTTTTTGTGTAGAATACTAACAGTGACAAAATGTGCTAGAATTTGGAAACTACAGAGTGCCCTTAATAGGTATTGCTTTAAGTGAACCAGTAACTTTATCAGGAAAAAAAATGGGGAAGGGTTGGCAGTGGAAGGGAGATAGACTAGGTGACTGGTTGGTATAATTAGCTAGTTGATTGCCAGGAAAAATACTATATTGTGCAGCCATAATAAAGAATTAATATATAGCATAGGCCTACACCACTCACATTGTGTTTATTGTGTTCAAGTCTGGGTTATAATTTCTCAAGCCATTTGTAAATTACTGTCAGAAAGTTTTAGAAAGCACTGAGGTCATAGCTTTGTCTCAGACTGACTGAATTTAAAAAAACAAACAAACAAACAAAAAACCTTGGAGGTAGAGGCCAAGCCTTGGTTCAGTTATTAAAATTCTTCTAGAAATGTTTGTCATCCCTGTTCTAAGAGGGTTGTATAAAACCAGCATATAAGCAAAAGAGAAGAGGCTGAAAATTTTGAGAATCAAGAAATTGAATTACTACCTGGATTATTCTGACCATGCCTATCCCAAAAAAGATGTGACTTAGGAAAAACATCAGAGTTATCTCTCAATTTCTGTAGAGCTATCATATGAAAAAGGATATTTTTAATGACTCCAGAAGGAACAATAAAGAAAAATTAAAGAGAGGTCAATTTCAATTCAATATATAGCAGTATAACATTTTTCAAGACGTAGTCCCTGATGTGCAAAAGGGGAAAAAAACTAAATATATTTATTTTATTTTTCTGAAACTCAACTTAACCTCTCTATTGAACTCCCATTTTACCTGATGTCAGAACCTATAATCTTAGTCATTTTCAAGTAAACTCTGGTGCTTCAGTGTTTTCTCAGTTATTTCAGGTTTAAAGCTTAGTGAGGTCAGAAATTTTCCTCTCTCTCCTCTTTTTCTTAGACCCACAGCTAGGTTTTACATGGCTTGTGTAAATACTGGTTTTAGGGGAAGACATTTGTCCCATGGCCTTTCCTCTGTTTTGGACATGTATCTGCTGAGATGTCACTTATCTGTACTAGTCTTTGGTCACTGAAAGGGTATGTCCAACAGAATGTCCACATCTCCACCTGGGGCTCAATTTTACAAGCCAGGTATCTATGAGATACCCATTTTGGATTTATCTGCTCTCAGCTCATCTTTGAACCCTTCCTTCGAGGCACAAAAATATCAGGATGTCTCTGAACCTATCCCAAAGCTGTGGAACTTCGGGGGTGTCTTTCTTGCTTCTGACATACATTCAGTTCACTCTAATGCTTCCTTCAAGAGCTGCTGCTTCAGCAGTACTACCCAGTCATGTTTGGGAGAATCTTTTGTCAAGTTCATCCATCCAAAAATAAAATGCACCAGGTCAGATTTTATTGCATTCGCTGTCACAGGAAATTTAACAGCACCGAGGTGACCACTTTTAAGGAAATGATGGAGGAAATCCAAGGTTATGCTAGAAACTGGGATTAAATCACTTGTTCCTAAATGTAGTCATGCAGTAAAGATGCCTAGAGAGTTTTTAAAGCGCAAATTATTTCAAAAACCTCTGCTATTTTGCTTATTCAGAAATTTGAGGATGGAAAGGCATTTAATTTTCTGTACAACCTCACTCACTGAAATGACTGTAATAGCATCATGCATAGAGTTTGCATCCAGAGAATATTCTTTCTCTGGTGCATGTTCTGTGATAGATCTGTTGATTCTATTATAAAGGAAAAACAGAGAAGGACAAAGTGATCAGAGTCCACATGAGCCCTATATTGACCAGCTCCTGATGTCCACCTCTTGGGTTTCCATGGTTTTATACTCTTGCTTGTCCACACAGAAGAAGGCTCGTAGCTGAGGAAGATCAAGGTTATAGCCCATAAGAGTAGGGCAAGGCCACAATCTGTGGGGCTTTGTTGAGCTCCTCTTATTGAGCTCAGCTTCTAAAAAGTAACCGTTCAGAAAATAATACTGCCTTCCTGCAGGTGGAAGACAACTGTCCTCAGGGAGTAAAGGAAAAGGATGTGTCAAGATCATGGCTGCCTCATTTATCTTAGCAAGATTCCAGATGTTTCTATTATGTTGTGTTTGAGGTGTCTGCCTGTGGTTGACATTCTTAGAAAAATCAGGGGGTGGGGTGTCCTGTGTGTGTATATTTTCTGCCTCCCTCAAAACATAGGAGCAATTTTTCATTTCAGAATTTTTAAAGTTGCTCAAATTTAAATAAGTGTATTTTTATATCTTTTTGTTGTTCTTAATCCTCATCTGAGGATATTCTTCCATTAATTTTTATGGAGAGTGGCAGAGAGAGCGAAAGACAGAGAGAAACATTTATGTGAGAGAAACACAATAATTGGTTGCCTCCTGAAGGAGCCCTGACCAAGGCCCAAGCTGGGGAAGAGTCTGCAACCCCGGCCTGAATCAAACCAGGGACCCTTCAATCTGCAGGCCAACACTCTATCCACTGAGCCAAAGCAGCAAGGCTATATTTTTATATCTTTAGGAGAGCAGTGGGCTAGCACATCCTATATAATGAAAGCCTAATATGCAAATTGTCCCCTCAATCGTGAGTTCAACCAGGAGTTCAACAGCTTGCTGTGATGTGTGCTGACCACCAGGGGGCAGTGCGAAACATATTGGGTGTCGGCAACACAGTGCTGGCAGAGGGCAGCAGTGGAGGAGCTGCTGGAACCAATGGGCACCGATGAGAGCAGGACCATGGTGGGATGGTGGAGCAGGTGAGCGGGCAGCACTAGGTCAAGGCTGGTGTGAGTGGGGGCCCAATCACCCTGAAGATGGTGACCAGCAGCAGAGGTGGAGGGTGGGGCCACCGCCTGGCTCCCAGGTGCTGAGGGAAGTGGGTGGGGGCCCAGTGACTCAGGTGGAAAGGGATGTGCAGGGGTCCAGGAGCCCAGGTGCTGTCCAGGGCCAGAGGTCAGCTGGGATCTGCCCTTCCACACCAGACACTAATACTTCAATTGCCAGCCAGGCCTAGGGACCACATCTGTGCAAGAATTTTATGCACCGTGCCTCTAGTCTATACATAATTGGGTTATAGGCTTCTTTTTTTTTTCTTTTTAACAACAGACATTATTAAATTCTTCATTCAAAGCCCTATATGTGTTACTCAGGCCTAATTCCTTTGTACTTATCTTCACCATCAACTAAATATGTCATATTATTTTAAGGTGGGAGAGTCTAGTCCATTTTAAAGACTTAGGAAGGAAGGGGGATAATTGAAGCTGTAGAAGGGGGAGGACATATGGTCTTGGAGAGGGTGACTAAAGACAGGCTGAAGGTTATCTATAATGACAAGGATGATACACTGCTATTTCCTAGAAATATCCCTCGTGAACATGTTAAACTTGAGCAAATTAAACTATTCATCTAATGTACCTCACCTTGTATCGTCTCGTTTCAGTTCTGGAATTGGAGAAGTCTTGAGTTCGCCACAACAGGTTTTCCTCCCTGTAACCATCCCCTCCCCGCACACACAACCAGGGACATGGATGTTCTCTCATTTCTTTGAGTAGCACTGAGCCTCACTCAGACCAGATCAAAGGCAGAGCATGGTCTAGGCTTGTAGGAATGTACATCTTTATAAGCAGAAAGTTAAGGATAGCAGAGTCTGTCTAGAAAATGACAGTGATATTTCTTTGTTTTTAACATTCCTGGTGAGGTAGGTAAGATAGAAGGAAGTTCTGCCATTATTTCTTCTAAATTACCACCTTTTGGGTAGAAAAAGGTCCAAAACCAAAGAAGCACAGATAGAAAGAGGCAGATAATAGAAAAATCAATATGAACCATCTTCCACTTGTAAGCACCTCACTCTACTTTAGCCACTACAGGCCCAAAGCAAGACTTATTTGCTGTCCCCGACAAAGAACAAACTTTTCAAACCAAATCAAATAAAACAAAATAAAAGCAAAACAAGAGCAAACCAGTTGTTAAAAGCAAATGAGTTGGTTTAAACTTCATGAACAACAAAGAACAAACTAAATATGAATTTCTAAATAGTTGTATGTTTCCTTATTTTCTTTGACCTCATATTCAAGCCATGTCATAATGCTGGATTCTGTCAGCTTTTATAAGCTCAAAGAAGAAATCCTTTGTATCAGGCCAGAATTTTTAAGTAACTTGGACCAGATCACACAGGTAAATCATTAGGTAGGAGTGTCAAGACTCAAATTCAAAGGCTCAATCTATGGTACAGTAGTACTCATTTTACACGACCATTGTGACAATCAAATCTTATAGGGAAACTAGAGGCCCAGTGCACAGATTTGTACACTGGTTGGGTCTCTTGGCCAGCGCCCACCCCACCCCCCCAATAGGCCTTGATCACTGGCCAGGCCAAGGGACCCCATCCATGCACAAATTTGTGTGCCAGACCTCTAGTTATGAATATTAGAAAGTTAGTTAGGCAGCAGTAACAAAGCTTAAAACTTCGTGGTATTCCTGGCCAGCATGATTCAGTGGTTCAGTGTCAGAGCCATAAGGTCTTGGCTCTATTCCCAGTCAGGGCACATGCCCTGGTTGTGATTTCAATCCCCAGTAGGGGGTGTGTGCAGAAGGCAGCTGATAAATGATTCACTGATCCTAAATCATCACTGATGTTTCTATCGCTCTCTCCCTCTCCCTTCATCTCTGAAATCAATAAAAAATAAGAAAATATCCATGGGATGAAACAGGGAAGGCCCATGTTTTGAGAGTCAGCTGGGAGTGCTGCTCCAAGTCATTCTCATGCTGGGTTCTAGGTGTCTCCATCTTCCAATAATGTGCTGATTATTGTGGCAAAGGAAGAAAGAGAACAGAGTTCAGCTCGCCCTGGCCCTTGACGCTCCCACTCAAAAGTGACAGGACGCCTCTGTTTATATTTCATGTACTAAAAGGAGTCAATTGGGGTGGGGGAAACTGCAATGCTTTGTGTGCCCAGACTGAGAGAGGACCAAAGTATCTATGACAGCCCTATAGCACTGTCATCATACTGGCTGCATGGTCAAGGTCTGTCCACATGAGAAGCACTACAACATGTACTCTTACATATTATATTGATGAGGAAGCTGAAGCTCAGGAGAACTGGAAGACTAACCCAAGTACACAGCACTAGTAGGTTTTAGAGCCAAGATCTGAATTCCGATCTTGTACCACATTGCCTGCTCCTAGACTGCAGTTGGTCCTGGAGTCTTCCTTCTCTGGGTGGTATCATGGGGGAGGGGGGGGGGAGGCAAACACATTTTGAATATGGTATCATTGCTTTAGAACCAAAACAGAAACAAAAGTGTTTGGTAGTAGGATAAAGAATTGCTCTGAATGCTGCTTCTGTATAACCCTCATTGATATCATAATCAGCACTTCTTTATTAGAAAGTAATGCCAGATTCTAGACAGAAGAGGTCCGTTGAACCCAATTTGGAAATAAACAGTTTTCTACTAATAGGAGCTAGTAGAAAAATCTTAAAAAGGACTAATATTTCCATTCCTTTGCTCACTTAATTTTCCCAGCAACTCTGTGAGAAGGTGTTATGATCTCCACTTCCAGGTAAGAATGAAGCTGAAGGAGACTGGACGTTGTGCAGGGTAGCATAGCTAGAATGAAGGCAGAGGATACACCACAGCTAGGGTGCAGGCAGAGAATATACCACAGCTAGGATGCAGGCAGAGGACACCACAGGTAGGATGCAGGCAGAGGACACCACAGGTAGGATGAAGGCAGAGGATATACCACAGCTAGGATGCAGGCAGAGGATATACCACAGCTGGAATGAAGGCAGAGGATATACCACAGCTGGAATGAAAGCAGAGGATATACCACAGCTAGGATGAAGGCAGAGGCTGGCTCCGTGCTGACTTTGCCATCTCCTGATCTTGAAGCCTGTGCTTTTCACCTAGGTTACTGCTTCCTTGGAGACTGAACACCAGGAACCTATGATTTTGAGATGTTTACCTTGAACCCCAGTCTCTGTACATTTCTTGAGCTCTAAGACATGCTGTCTTTCTTGCTTCTTTGTACTGCCACAATAGGCTTTATGAAAATTCCCTGGCTTTAGACCCACATCTCACTGAGCTTTTGGAAATCATGTCATTAGCTCTTATGTGGGTACCCAGGGAGCTCCAACAATAAATGTGTCTGCCATCAATGCCCGGCAAACAGTAAGTATTCAATGTATCTAACAGATGACACTGGAGGGTACCTGGACTCTAAGCATATTAAGTTCCTTTAAAAAATGTGTAGGCTGCCTATTATCAGAGCCTTTGCACTGATAATATGCAAACAAATAAATTTAGGTCATAATTCATGACTATTTCTCAATCTAGGGGAATAATTGAAATATAATTCTATGCTTGTGGTAGCATACCATATATTTTATCTTCAAAATCTCTAGAAATAGCTAAAACAATATTTTATTTCAGAAAAGAATGTTCATTTGTCTGTGTCCTGTCCCACATGGAACTTCCTGTCTTCATAAAGGTGGAGATGATAGAAAAAGCAGTTACTAGATATATGTCAAACTGGCCTTGATTTCTCTTCACTTACCTGTGTTAAGAAGCAGAGCCAGACACAGTTGGGAATTGCACATACATATACATGTCGCCTTTTAGTACATTAAAGAAGACTTGTTCTTTGATAATTGCTTCCAATAAAACCAAATATGAAGTCCTCTTCTATAGCGTTTGGGAATGGTGATTTTGTTCTAGTGCTTTTATCGATCTGCCTCTGTGTCTTTTTAACAGTGGTGATTGGGATTTGATGGTATTGGGGAAGCAAATGCAAGCAGATCAGACCATTAATAATAAATGAGCATTTTGAAGGTGTACAAAGAGCAGGGATATTCTAGGGAGGAACCTCATTTAGGATTCATATGTAAAGTTGATAGAGATTGATTATATACTCCTCATGCCCTTACCTGTATTAATCCATTTGGCTTTAGAGAAGCCTGGAAACTGTGCTAGATAGTACTTGGCAGAGAGCAGTCTCCTTCAAATGCTCAATATTTACACATCTGAAGCTGGCTGCCTGGCAAAGTGCACTGAAATACAGCCTACAGCTTGCAGTGGATGAGAAGCTTAGAGGAATGGTTAAGGATATTGGATCTACTGCTGTCTACTAATTCTGGACCTTTTCCTCTATCTGTGCAATGAGAATTCAAAGAGTGTTACCTCATAGGCCTGTAATGAGACTTAAATGACATAATACAAGCAGAACGCTTTTAAGATAGAGTGCCTGGCAAAGAGAGAATATCCTGTACATGTTATTTATTACTACAGTTCAGGAACCTCACTAATATATTTTTGGTGATGAGGTGACACCCTGTTTTTCTTGCTTTTTAAGTCATTTATGGGAAGGCAGAACTCTTTGTCCAAAGGGTATGAGAAAATCAGAAAAAAAAACCCACAAGGACCACCCACTAACAAGAGGTAGCACTAGAGCTCAGATAAATCTTAATAACAGAGAGATAATAACCCAAAGGCTTCTCTGTTTCTCCTGCGATCTGGAATAGGCTTGGCTGAGACAAACACAAAACTTTCAGAAGAAGGGCTGGGGCTAGAGGCCTGTGAGTATTTCTCTTCAGTAATGCCAGGAAGCTTATCCACATATTATAGGCTGTTGAGGCCTCAAAGCCATGGGTACTGCTGCCATCTAGTCTCCCACAAGGAGCACTTGCCAACAGGTCCCTTATATTCACTGTCAGCCTCACTCCCTTGGCCTTGAAATGGGGCCCCCCTAGGGCAATTGCAGGCTTTTCACTCCCTTGGCGAGAGCTGCTTATTATGCACCCAGATTGCCATCATCCTCTCTGCAAAGCAATGAACGCCATGCCCTGCTTTGAGAAAGTCTGAAGCAGGATTTGGGTTTCATCGGATTCACATCACAAGAGCAGATTTTGGGTGGAGGGAGAACTAGATATTTGAAAATGAGGAAGTATGAGAAGCACCATGGTTTTCTATAACTGTACGTCGATGGGATTGGCTAGCAAGTAGCTAGCAAGGAAATGAAAGAATAGGAACCGTACTTGCATTGCTTTCTTACTGCTCCAATGGCTTCACACTCCAGCGTAAGGGCCACACTGGGTATGTCTCTAATCAAAGAAGCATGGATATAGAACTGCTGTAATGGTCTCAGCCTGGGTGTGTTGAAGAGTCTCTGAGTGTGCATCTAGTCTGCACCTCTTGTGAATTTTGTCAACTTGGGTAATTTGTTGGTCTCTGTAAGCCTCAGGGATAGAATCTACAGGTGTGAAATGGTGACCTTGATTATACCTGTTTATTGAGCTAGTGTAAGAATTGAAGGTGGCGATGCACGCAAAGTGCTCAGCATAGTACGTGCTCATGTATAAATGCTTAGCAGACTTTGGCTAGTAATTTTCAGACTCTGAGCTGCAAATTAAACAGCATTTGTAAAGCTGCCTTCACAATTAATAAAACGCACAGATATAAATTCCATAAGATGTTCTAGCTCCAGCTACAATGCCAGATAGTATAGTACAGAAGGCTATGAAAATATCTGCTATTTTCTCTCAAAATAAACTCTTTGAAGCAATGTTTCAATTTGGATCCTAAATGAATTTTCTTCTTCCACTAAATTCTTCACTTATAAATACATTTTAGTAACTATCAAACCAAGGCACATTTTTTAGTCATTGTTCTTTTGGACAGTGCTTCGTATATTTGGATTATCATTCAAATTATCCAGGGACTTTTATATACAGAGTCCTAGAATCTATTTTTAGAAATTATGAAATCTGAATTAGTAAGTCCCAGAAATCTGTTCTGAAAAAGTTTCAGAATTTCAATGACTTGTCAGATTTTGGAACTTTTAAGTGCAATTACATGGTTCTGGTCCGATGTCTATGTATTTTATTTGTTTTATATTTACATAATCAAATATAGTTAATTACTTGTGTAAAATATCTCTGATCTATATTTTTTCTCTGTCACCTGTATCCTAGCCTAGCATAGTTTATAGCACCTAAACGGTCACTGTTGTATTTACATAGCTGTTATTCTACCTCTAGTATTTCTGAACCCAAAGCCATCATTCTCTTCAATATTCAGTAATCCCAACACCACTTCCTTTATAATTAACTAAAATGCATTTTGAAACCAGCATTATAAGGTGAGGAGAGTTGCATGGGTTAACTACTGGAAAGATGACAGTGAAATGATCATTTTGGCTCCCTACCTACTAGATGCTCTAAGAAGAAATAAGTGCACTATGATAACCACATACAAATAAATGTAAAACTCATAGTAGCATTGCTATATACCATAAAAAATCCCATCCTATCTAATAAAAGAGTAATATGCAAATTAGACATTGCTCTGTCACAAAAATGGCCACCCCCATAGCCATAAGATGGTGGCACCCAGTCTGGCTCAGCCACACCACTGAAGTGGTCAGGCCTGTTAACCAGGCAGGTGGTGGGGGAGGCAGGGGACCTGAGAGGTGGAACAGACAATCAGAGAGGGCTAGCAGTCCCCTGCCCAGGCCAGAGACCTTCAGCCAGAGGTTACAGGCCTGGGCAGGGGTGGAGCTGGGATTGGAGGGGAAGGGGTAGAGCTGGTGATGGGAGTGAACTACAGAGGAAACACCTTTTCTGACTGCTCACTGGCTAAGTTCCCTCTATGCTACTGCTAATATTCTTAGTAACTTGGGTAATAAGAATCAAAAAAGGCAATCTAGGGTTTTTCCACCACACTCCTGGAGACAAAAAATGAAGGACCACGGCTGGAGGGCTAAGAAATGTCATATCCTGCCCCAACCAGTTTGGCTCAGTGCATAATGCCTCAGCATGCCAACTGCAGGGTCTGGCTTCAATTCTGACCAAGGGCATGCAACTAGGTTGCAGGCTCCTCCCTGGCTGGGGCCCAGGTCAGGGCTCATGCAGGAGGCAACCAATCAAAGTGTGCCTCTCACTTTGATGTTTCTCTCTGTTTTTCCCTTCTCTTCCACATTCTCTAAAAATCAATGGAAACATATCCTCAGGTGAGAATAAAAAAAAAGAAAGAAATGTCATATCCTAGGAAAGACACATCTTGAAAATGCCTAAAGAAAGTTGTCATTTCTTCATGGTGAAGGGACTGGAGTCTATGTTGATGAAAACACCTTGGTGGCTGTGGTGACTGGCAGTGGCTGCAGCAGCGGGGTAATAGGGCTGGTGGCTTCCCCTGACTAGCCTGGTCGCCTCCCATAAAGGGAAGCCAGACTGTGACTTAGGCCCGCTCCATAAGGGGAACAGGGAGCATGCTGGAAACTGATTGTTTTTAACCTACTTTGGTTGCTCTGAAAGGTCAGAGCTATGCACCCATTGTTTAAGTTGAAACATTGTTAATTATAGCAAATCTCCACCTGTTAATTACATGTAAAATTCTTCCTCAGAATTTCCTGCCTAAGGATATTGTTGTTTTCTTAGATACTCAATAAAAGGCTGGTGAGACTCAGGCATCAGTGGGCAATCTACCCTGGTAGAGGAAAGATGCCACACCTGGTCCCCCAGTTTCCAAATTGATTCTCTTCCAGTCCTCTCTCTTCATTTTGTGTGTGGCCTCCTTCAGAACTTGAACCCTGAAAAGGAACCCTGAACCACGCTGGACGTGTAAGGGGCTTCAATAGGAGCGGGCCTAAGCCATCAGTAGGACACCCCCTGAGGGTTCCCAATATGTGAGAGGGGGCAGGCTGGGCTAAGGAAACCCACCCCCCCCCAGTGCACAAATTTTGTGCACCAGGCCCCTAGTTAAATATAAAAGAGAACAATGTATTATTCACTGTAAGTACTAATCCTGAGTGTCGGAGCAGAGCTAGGATCCAAGTACAGGGAGAAGGATGGTCCTCTGCTCTCTCTCCAGGGCAGGTGAGTTGAGGCCCAGAATTTACAAAGGCTCTCATGAAAGCATTCAACTAACTCCTGTCCTTCAAAGATAAACTCCATCTTAAGATATCAAGTAGAAAAGACAATTTGTACTTCTCTCCTGTTTTTTTTTTAATCTTCTCAGTTAGAGAAGACACATTTTTGTAAGAGTAACTTAGCATGCAGATATCATGTGGCCTTAATTTGCATAATAAATTATCTTTTTAGCATGAAGCTGTAAATGCAAGGTGATGAAAAACCTGTATATGACCCAGGATTTTTAGTCCTTTATCTGTTAGAATGAAAAATTCCTTCACACATTTTTGTTATTACTGTTGTTTTTCAAATACAAGAAACAACTTTCTCAAAGCAACACTGGTATCTTTATTTCTTGAGAGCTAGAAATGTGTATCATGTTTAATTTAAAAATATTTATGTACATATTTTCCATCACTGAGGCTTTTGAAAATCCAAATATTCAAAATAATTTGGCAACTTGTAAAATAGTGTGCAATTAAGCGAGACAGATAAATGCCACTAAAGCATTGAAGAGATTTAAGGCAGAGAATGGGAATGCAAAAGTCTAAGGATTTAAGGAAGGTTCCATGGAGAAGTGGAAGCTGACATTGGACCTTGATAGTTGGATATACTTTCCATTTGCTAGAATTTCCATTCATAAAGATCAGCATGTGTATCACATTGGAAGTCAGGCCAGAACATGATTCAGGTTAAATAGTTCATATATTTAAGGTTCTGTTTATTTTTTGCTGCTTATTTTTTCTGTGTACATATTGATTGCAGTATATTATAAAATACACAAATCTTGAGTGTAGAGCCTGATTAGCTCTAGGTATACACACAAACACACATATAACATATGCATACAAACATACACACATACATAAAACACCTGTGTAATCACCAAATGCATGGGGGATGTAGACATCTCCAGTACCCCATTTTCCTCCTTTGTACCCCTTTCAGGAAATATGCATCCACTCACCAAAAACTTTGACTTCTGTCACATGGAATCATTTTACCCATTCCTTTACTGATTACACAACAAGAAATCATGGAATATGTATGCTTTTACGTGTAGCTTCTTCATGTGTCCTATGCCTGTATGAGATACATCTATGTCATTGCACTTGGCTCTAGATTATTAAACGTAATTCCTGTTTAGTATTATTACATTGTGGTAATAAGCCAAAATGTATTTATCCATTCTCTTGCTGATGGATTCTTTCTAAATACTATTGCTAATGCTTTTATAATTGTTCTTAAGTGGACTTATGATTTTATTTATTCTAGGAATATACCTAGAGTCGGATTGGCTGAGGAACAAGGTTAACATTATTTGATTTTTATATAAATTGCCAAACAGTTTTCCAAAAGAGTTATACAAATTTATTTTCTGACCAGCAATATATGAGATGATATTTTGACTGATTCCCAGGTTCATCAACATTGTCAGTCTTTTGAATATTAACAAATTTATAATTATTATATCTTCCTGGCAGATTGACTCCTTAATTGCTATAAAATATCTTTCCAGATATCTGTAATACTTAGTATATTAATGATTACATATCAATGAAATGGATTAATGCACTAATGATTAATTAATTACTATGTCTCATATTAGTACAACTGCCCAAGTTTTCTTTTGGTTAGTGTTTATATCATCTTACTTGTTTCAATCCTCTACTCCATGTCCTTTAAGATGTTCCTCTTGTAAGCATCATTATTTTAGCCTGCTTGAAAGGCTATGTTATTTAACCAAATTACTGTTTTTCTATATATAATGTAATTGCTAGTATGTTTGGGTTTAAATGTACCATGGTAATTTTCATGTCTGCTTTTCCTACGTTTTCTTTGTTCTCTTTTATTGTCCTTTGTCTCCTTTTTTCTTGCATTAATCAAATATAATTAACATCATCATATTTCCCCCTCTATCAACTACAGGGATATACTTTTTTAATGTTAACTTAGAGTTTTCCTAGCCATTACAATGTGCATCATACAAAAATTAACATTTTGATTCTAATATAAATTTTGAACCTCCTGGACAATAAAATCTCATAAAATTTTAACTGCATATCTCCTTCATTCTTTTCATACTTTATGTGCTACTGTTGTCCTGTATTTTCATTTTAAATTTAAATCACACAAGACATTTTAATTATTGTGTATACAACAGATATGATTTGAATTTATTCCATATTTATGCATGTACTGCTTTTCATTACCACATGCATTATCCTGCTTCCAACTCACAGCATTTCTGCATGAAGAATTCAGTTTATTATTTTGAATGGGGATGAAACTATTAGCATAAAATGTCTCTGTTTTTATTTGGTTCAATATGTTTACTTTGTCTTCATTTTTGAAGGACATTTCTGCTGAATATAGCATTTTAGGCTGGCACCCATTTTCTTTTAGGTCATTCAATATAACATTTTATTCCTTTTTATTCTCATTGTCTCAGTTACAAGTCAGTTTTCTATCTTTTAATACTCTTTTATAAACACTAGTGTTCCCTTTGACTTAATTAGTTTATACTTACATTTCATTATTAACAATCTTATTAAAATTTGTTTTTGTCACATGTTTATATATTTTTTTCTTTGCTTACTCTGCTCACATAGTCTGTCATCACTTATGAAATTTCTTGGCCAACATCTTTTCACATATTGCTTCTAATCCATTGTTTATTTTTTCCCTATCAAGACTCTAAATATATTTATTCAATCTTTTCATTATGGTCCCTGGGTCTTTACTTTGTTTTCTACATTTTCCATCCATTTTGAATCTCCATACTTAAGTCTGGATATTTTGTTCTAATTTCTTTTCCAACCATGAATCTTGTCTTCTGCTGTGTTTAATATATTATCAAGCCAACAGATTTTTAAAAATTTAACTTAAGAAAAATGTTTAAGAATTTTTAACTCCAGAATGTCCATTTCATTCATTTTACAAAATCTTACTTTGGGTGAATTATTATGTTTCGGGTATCTTATTATGTTTTGTTAAACAATGAAATCTGAATTGTTTTACAATCTAGATCTAAAAACTCAAGGTCTCTTACTATTGTAGGCTTGGTTTGGTTTTTGTTTCATTGCTTTGTTCCCCTCTCTTTATTGAATTTTGATCTTGGTCTTGTCTCTCGAGACATATCTGATGTTCTTGTTTTAAATTGAATTCAGTCCATATGGACAAGAACTTTCAGAGGCCCTGGGCTGTTGTCTTTATCCAGAGAGGATTTGGTGTTCTCCTGTGGACAGTTCATATAAGAGAAGATTGCCTTAATCCAGTTATCTTTCCAAATGACTCATGCTTGGGTCTCAGTCTTGGTGAAGGCTGGTCTATACACAATGCTACTACTCTTTGTGCGTTTCCTTTTCATACTCTCGACTGAAAACCAGAGCTTTACCAGGGCTCCAAGCCCTTATTTTTCGCTGCTCCAATTTTGTCCACATGGTACTGAGGATATCAAAAGCTGAGCTTAACTTTTTATTTTCCTGACATCTACTTTCTGCTGGCTTCTAAGATTAGGAATTAGAAAAAGCCCTGAGGATAAGAGTGATGCTGAATATCAGGTTTTCTTCTCCAGGTGTCTTTACCTCCCCCACTCCAGTCTTGGAATTACCACTTGCTAATTTTTACATGTTCACCCTGAGAAACTGCTGGAAGTTCTTATCCCCCAATTGTGATTATCTTCCCAGTCTGGTGATACCTAAGAATGTCAGATGCCTCATGTGAGAAAGTGATAGAGCACTCCTAGCCTGTCATCTGGTGCTGCCAATCTTGTGGGCTCATGATCCATAAAATCCTGACCCTCTCAGTTCCTTTCTGATGCCCTTGAAAAGCTGTTTTGTGTTTCTTTCAATTTAATAGTTGTTCTCTGTAGAATGGTTTGATAAAAGCTACTCTGCTTTAGCTGAAAGGAGCGGTCACTTGGAGGTTTTTAATTTTTGTCAAGCAATCAGGTGTCAGTTAGGACAATGGCCCAACCTGAATGCAACAATCAAATCTTTATTCGTTTTCTGCAACAGTGAAAGCCAGAGGCAAAAAGAAGGACTGGTTCCCCAGTGTTCTATTCATCCCCACCCACTGAACAGTGCCAGGGACAGGACAGGTAGATGCAGCAGAGACAGAGGGAATCTAATTGTGTCACTGTGGGGGAGCCGGAAACAAAAGGATCCTGTTTCTTTATGGAGGAAGGTGGGGAAAGGCTAGAAATGGAAATGTACTGAGTCATCGTAGAGAAACATGGCCCAGCTAAAGATCCTAATAAGATGATCTTAGAACAGATGCCTCACCGAGGCTCTGAATAAAAGGCTGGGTCCTTGAATGCAATTCCCCTCCCCCCAGGAAACTGTCATGCACTGGCTATACCAAGTCTGCTGTGCCGATAGCAACTTCTCCCATGACTCTTGCTGGGTATATCCTTGGGATTGCCTATGGTCACGTCTGAAAGATCAGTCAGAAGCCTGGAGCCAAACTCCTCCATGAGGTGTTTGTTTAATGGATTCACACTCCTCAAGTCCCTCTGCTCTGACTTTCAATTATTGTAGTCCTTGCTATTGTGTAGTTCAAGGTTAGCTTACTTGGCTGTGTACGTGCCATTTCTCCCTGAATCATTAGTTCTATTTTCCTATACAGACAATTACATACACTGATAATCCAGGTCCTATTTGTAGCATCTTTAGCTTCATCCAACATCAGTTTCTTTATGGACATTAGATAAATATCACTTTATTCTTTTATATATTCATACATATGTTTGCATATATATTTATAAACAAGTTTCATAGATCATTTTCCGAGAGATGTTCTATAGATATATTACTTTAAATGATTAGGTGGGATGCTGGAGAAATAGAGTCTATCAATTTCTCAGTTTATAGGAGTTTATACTTGTCTTAATTTTTATGTAGTGTCTTTCTTAACTGTTGTTTGCCTCTTAGGGGCCTCAGTTGGCCCAGGGCCTTGATTTCGTGAATCTGCTCTACAAGGTGATGTGGTTCCCAAAGGGGGTTTGGCATGGCTCATTTTCTGGTTATTAAACAAGAAAAGATCATTTAAATTTTACTGAAGAAATGCTCTGCAGCGGAAATAGTATATTGTTGCATGCAGTGAAGGCAATGGTCTCTGCTACTCCAGGCAAGATAAGGGCTTTCCATTTCTGTGAGTGCTGCATCATCATAACTCCTGTGATCAGATTGCCAGGTGTGTACAGTATGAGCACACAGTGACATTTGGAATTCCTATCGATCATGTAACCTACAGCTAAAGCTCCCTGAGCTAGGAACTCTCAATTTCTTCCTATATTTCTATATTTTAACAAAATTAAAATGGCACTCACTTGTCCCCCAAACTCAACCACCGCATGAAGACAGGGCATGGCCACTGCCTGCTTTAATCAGGTGTTGGGGCTGTTCCCCAGCAATTGTCGGAGGAGCAGGAGGGCTACAGTCAGCTGCGGGGAGGTGTTCCGGCTGTATGCCAAGGCTATCTGCAGGAGAATGCCTGCAAGAGCATCTTCAACTTCTCCTGTCAGCCTAAAATGGGGCAAAATTCTGGGTGACATCTTTTTCATCTGAAGTTCAAAATCTAACATTCAGCTTTGTAGAAGGCAAGATGCTTCTTGGTCTTTGAAAGCTAGTAGGTTCCTCTGTGGCTCTCCTGAGGCAAGAAGGTGTTTCTACCCCACCATTGTATCTTCGCTCTTCTGTTCCACAGCAACTTGCCAGGAATGATCACATTAAGGGAATGAAATATTTCCCTATGGGTGGAGGACTTGGAAATATGCCTCAGCCTTGACTCCTGGTTGTAGGGTCACAGAGGTCATGGAAGTGGAAGTTCTGAGTCCACCTTCCCTGCAGGCCCAATCCCCAAGGACTCCTGAATTATTCTCTCTGCTTTTCTGATAGTGAATGACTTTAAGAAGTCTTGGCATTCCAACAGCATGCAATCCTTGTTTAGGCCCATATTTTTCATCTTTTTCTTTCACATGTCAAGTTCAGCTGTAAATATTAGAGCATTCTGTATGCAGCTTGTTAGCGGGCTTGTTAATTGCAGCATGAGAGGGTAAGCGTTTGCAAATAAAGCATCTGTCCTCTCAGAACCAATCCTTGTGCCAGAGCTTATAGATCAGAGAGTGTATTAACACAAGCAGTGCTCTACAAAGCAGACATGGGGCTGTAACCACAGCACAGGATTATTTCTGTGGAACTTTTTAGCAAGTATTGCTGAAATGAAAATAAGTTCAGGGTTTCTCTTTGGTTGTGATTTTTCCCTCTAAGTATGCATTCCCTTGAAATAAAATCCATACTGTTACCAAAAAGTACACAAATCAAGATTACAGCCAGGTAAATTTTCAAAAAGGAGACACACTTCTCCAATATACACACAGATCAAGAAACAAAAATTACCATCATGGCAGAAGGTCCCTCTCATTTCCCCCTTCCGATGAGTTGTTACCTACTCCCCATGGACAACCTGAATCTTGAACTTTCAACACCATAGATTAAATTTACCTATTTTTGAACTTTCATATACAATCATATAGCATGTGCCCTTTTGTGTCATTGTAAGATTCATGAATACTTTTGCTTAAGTAGTAGTTAATTTATTCTCAATTAGGTCTGGCTTTCATTACATGAACATACCACAATTTATCCATCCTTTCATTGGACATATGAGTTGTCTTCAATTTGGGACAATTAAGAGTAGTGTTGATGTAAACAGAAGTGCATTTTTTTGGCAAATATTTAGATTCCAATTAGTAGGGTACATACTCAGGAGTGACATTTCTTGGTAAAAGTTTATGCCTGTGATCAGTTTTGGTAGATGTTGACAAATAATTTTCAAGGTGGTTGTATATCTTTATTCTCCAGAGAAGAATATGAGACTCCCAGGTGTTTCATTTGTTCACTTATGCTTGGTATCACTAACTTGCATTTTTCCCATTCCAGCAGGTATTCAGTTTTAGTGCACTGTGTTTTTCTTATGCATTTCCCTGATGACTAGTGATGTTGAGAAAGTTTTCAATGTATTTTGTTATTTAAATATCCTATTTTGTGAGGTGTCTATTTGAGTTGTTTGCCCATTTTTAATTGGTCTCTTTTCCCAGATCTTATTGATTTGTGCAATTCTTATTATATTTGTATTTCATTTCTGTTATGTGACTTACCATACTATATTTTGGTAAAGAAATATACATATTTAAAGTAATATATCCTTATTTAATGTATTTTTTTGTTTTATTACTGAATGGTTAGTACATTTTGTGCCTTGATTAGGAAATCTCTGCTTGTCCCTGATGTCATGGAAATAGTCTGGTTTTTATAAAACTTTTATTGTCTTACATTTTGTATTTAGAACTGCAATCTATCTAAAATTGATTTTTTATAAAGGCAGGGAGGTAGGGAGTCAAGATTCATTTTTTTTACCTTATACAGTATGGATATATAATTGATCCAGCAATATTTATTGAAAAAAATCATTCTTTTCCTCACAAAACAATAGTACTGCTTTGTCATAAAGTAGAGTCTGTTTGAGACTCTCCATTTTTGTTGTACTGTTTTATTTCTTTATCCTAGGATGAATATCCAGTCTAATTATTATAGCTTTATGCTATCCTTGATAATTGGTGGTATAATACTCCAGCTTAATTTTTCTTCTTCAAGAGTCTCTTGCCTATTCTTGGATCTTGTGTTTCTACTTAAATAGTATAATCCATTCATCAATTTTCAATAAATTGGTTCTATTTGATTGGACCTTTCTTAAAGCTATAGATGAATTTAGTAAGAATTTGTATTTTATATTAAATTTTCACTCTATACCATTCTATATGCCTGAATTTATTTAAATCTTATCTAATTTCTAACAGTAATACTTATAACTTTTGGTGCAGAGGGCTTGCATATCTTTTGTTAAGTTTATCTATTGGTATTTGGTGGTTTTTAAATTATAGTGATGAGTTCAGTTTTAATGTAGAAAGTAATGTCTTCTGAAAGAGAATTTGGCAAACAATAGGCAAACAGTGAGAGATCCACCTACTTACTAACATGTCGTTCTGAATATCTAATGTGGAAAGTTGAATGTGGCAGTCATATTAAGATTCTGGAATTTGAATCTTAACTCCACCATTAATAGATGTGTAAAAATTGTTATTTTATAAATATATCTTCACATCTCTTTTCTCATCTAGAAAAAGGGGGTAATAATAAAATGTACTTCACTATGTCTTGAGAAGCTTATAAATAGTGCATGGAAAGCACCAAACACAGATCCTGGAACATAATACGTGCTGTATAGATGATAATAATGTTGGTGATAATGAAACAATAATGATAGTGGCACCCTGGCTGGTTTTGCTTAGTGGATAGAGCATCAGCCTGTCCTGGGTTCAATTCCAGTCAAGGACACATGCCCAGGTTGTGGGCTCAATCCCCAGTAGGGGACCTGCAGGAGGCAGCCAATTAGTGGTTCTTTCTTATCATTGATGTTTCTATTTCTTTTTTCCTCTCCCTTCCTCTCTGAAATCAATAAAAATAAATTTAAAAAAATGATAGTGGCGGTGATGATAACAGTAATGATATATATATAAAAGCATAATATGCAAATTGACCAGACTATGGAAAGATTGGTCGGCTATGATGCACACTAACTACCATGGGGCAAATGCTCAATGCAGGAGCTGCCCCCAGCCTGCCGGCCCCAATCACCTCATCAGAACCTGACAGCCAACCTCTCAGTTTCTCCCCACATAGCCAGCAGGCTCCAACCACCTAATGGGGAACTGGGGACCAGGGGTGGGTGGTGGTGGAAGCGGGCGGTGCCAGGGCCTGATTGCCCTGCTGGTCACCCCACACACAGAGGGTGACCTGCAGTGATTGGGGAGGGGGAGGGTAGTGGGCCCAGCTGTCAGCAGCTGGGAAGATTAGCTGTGATCACAGGCCAGTCCTAGGACCCTACTCGTGCATGA
This sequence comes from Murina feae, assembly GCA_004026665.1. NCBI lineage: Eukaryota > Metazoa > Chordata > Mammalia > Chiroptera > Vespertilionidae > Murina > Murina feae. The sequence goes on along the minus strand of PVJC01000262.1, from coordinate 73,247 downwards.
AATTTGTGCGCTGGGCCTCTAGTGATAATAATAATGATTGTGTATCTGTGACTCTTGAGAGAATTGTTTTACCCTCTGTCACTGGTCTTGTTCAGAACTCTTAATACAAGTTCAAAAGCCTGGGTGTTACCTTCACCTGATATATTTAAACATCTGTAGTTCCAGAAATACTGTTCTCTGGCAAAGTACATTTAGGAGGTTGGCAATTCACCAAATCCCTCCTTGACAGCCATGTTAATTATGACACTGTATTAATGCATTTCAACCACATAACATAATTTAGGAAGGATATCCTTATATAGTTACTCTAAAAAGTAACAGGATTGATTCACATTAGAAAAATAGCACTGAAATCACCTTGGAAAAAACTGTAGTGCATCAGAATTATTTGGAAGGGGTAAATAAAAATATATTTCTATATTGATTTCTAGTTGTCTTTTGTGATATTTCTTTCTATTTGCACTAAGCATATTCTGGATGCATGATCTCTTGTATAGTGGCAATTTATGTTCGTTTTTTAAAAAACAAAGTTTAACTCTACTTGCATTCCTAAACATCCTCTTAAATATTTCTTCTGTTTCAACCGAATTTTTATATGCAATGCAATTCATAATAAAGCTTTTGCTTTTGCTTCTGCTGCCTTCTCCTGCAAAAGTGGATTATCCCAAACCTATGTACTTACTGTTCATTTAAAAAAACAACCCATGTCAATCACAAGAGTTCCCTCATCTCAAAAGTCCTTCCTAAGCTAATGTGTTTTCTTTCCCCTCCTGAAACTTAGTGCTTGTTATTATGCCTGTATTTGTTCATGCTTTATGCTCATGCAGTCATAATAATAACATAACCCAAAATTATTGATTCTTTAACAGATGACAAGCACTCTCCCAAATGCTCTACAGGAATACCCCATTAAGTCCTCTCCATAAGCTTCCCAAGACAGACACCACCATCCTCATTTCAAATATGATGAAGGAGAGGCACAAAAACAAGGGTGGTATTTAATGAAAACAAGCATCATTTTCAGGATGTAGCTTAAAGAAAGTGAGTTGTAACTCAAATTCTTTTTTCTCTCTTCCTCATTGGTGTGGCAAGGGGAACAGTGGAAATGAGAAAGAAAAGTCTCTTTTAAAGAAAGGTATTTCTTTTTAATCTTTATTGCTGGGTGTATTACAGATGTCCCTTTTCTCCTCACAGCACCTCTCCACCCTATTCCCATACTACATCCAGTCCGTTACCATCCTATTGTTAACAAATTGGTAAAGTAGTGGTACCTATATGTCTGGGAGCAAATGTATGTGACACGTACAAGCTAACCCTGTCAATCTTCTTTGTTGCTTTTGCTGTTTTGCCTTGTAGGTCTTTGCCTCTTAGTTAACTCAGATCTTTGTACTTTTTGTTGCCACAATACTCTGTATCCACATGAGTCATTCTGTGTATCTTCCCAGTGACTGTATTATTCACAAAATGTGGTACAGGTCATTCAGCATTTCTGCCTGGCCTAGGTTTGCCCTCTGCATAGCCTACATCCTGGTTATAGACAGATGGATCAGGAATATGCATTCACCCAATGTGGGCCAATGCAGTTTACCCTGGGAATTTCAAAGAAGGATTGAGAGTGACTGGTCAGTTTGGGCAGGTTCCAAAGTTGGAAGGAGTTATGAAATCAGAATGAGAACAGCCGTATTTGGCACATTCAAGCCAACCAGCAAGAGCTAGATAACAAAGAAGGAATACGAAGCTGTCACACTGAAACAAATCAAAGGACAGCCCATGTGGCTTTAAATAAGGTCAAATAATAGCCCCTGTTCCTAACTTTCTGTTGTTGGTTCAATTCCTTATGCTTTAACATGTACTGATTTGCCCCTGGAGTATGAGAGCTACTCCCCAGATCATTCCAATATATTTTCTTCCTCCCACTTCCTGCCTTTTTCTGTATGTCACCTTAATGCTTTTCTTTTCTTTTTTTTTTTAATGTCTCTTTAAATATTTTTATTATTGAATTTAGGGAGAGGAAGGGAAACATCTATGTGAGAGGGCAATATTTATGGCTGCTTCTTGCATTTCCCTTTCTGGGATCAAGTCAGCAATCTGGGCATGTGCTGTGACAGGGAATCGAACTAGTGACCTTTTGGTGCATGAGTCAACACTCAACCAACTGAGCCACACAGGCCAGGGCAGTTTTATGTTTCTCTGTTACTTGTAGCCAAAGAGCTTTAACAAGTATGTTATAAGACTTTCCTTGAGACATCAGACAATTGTCCTTCCCTAGCCTCAGAGATGTCCTTAGACTGTCCCTTAGCAAAGCCATGAAAAATAGTAGGTGGGATTCTACTTATAATTATGGAACCCCGATATGTCTCCTTTTCTCATTTCTTTCACATTTAATCTATTTCTTTACTTTCAAAAAAATTTATTTCTTCCGAAATGGACTCATTGTACTCATGCTTTAAGTTTTATCACTAATATTCTTGGAAATTTTGAAATAGAAATCTGCAGGAGATGATGATTAGTACAAAGAAATAAATCACTACCAATGCTATTCATATAATAATGTGCTTTCATGTTTCCATAGGATGATATAATATAACATTATCTCATGTTATTCACAGAGCAATTGGATACTTTACTCAACTTTTCCAGCACTACGATACCAAGCAGAGTTCCCAATGCTCTCCTCCACCACACAAGGAAACCAGAGTGTAAACACTGCAGGAATTTCTAGAGTCCCTGCTATTATGGTTATTTAAGATAGGGACATTGACAAACGGTTTTACTCAAAGGAATCCATCCACAAAACAAGAAGACAACGACTGAATGATAGAACATATAAGATACTGATAATGATATACCAATGAGGGGTTAATATCTAAAATATATATATAAAACTCATTCAGGTCAACATAAATAAACAACAATCCCATTTTAAAAAATAGGTAGAGGACCTTAAATAGACATTTCTCCCAACAGACCAAGCAGATGGCCAACAGACATATGAAAAGATGCTCAACATCACTAATGAACAGGAAAATGCAAATCAAAATTACAATGACATATCACCTCACACCTGTCAGAATGGCTATTGTCAACAAACAACAGGTACTGCCAAGGATGTGGTAAAAAGGGAACCCTCATGCACTGTTGGTGGGATTATAAATTGATGCAGCCACTGTGGAAACAGTAGGAGGGTCCTCAAAAAATAAAAAACACAACTCTCAAGAGGGGACATATGTAATACTCTCAACAATAAAGATAATAAAATAAAATAAAGTAAAATAAAATAAACTAAAAATAGCACTACCATACCTAGAAAGTGAATTCTGAGCTCCATCCAAATAAATGTCAATATGTGTAAATAACAGTTTTTAAAAATGGCGGGGGGGGGGAGGCTACTCAAATGCATGATTATTAAGATAAAAATAAAAAACAGGGTCTACAAAGAGTTTCAGGAAGAGAAGTTGAAATAAAGAGCTTGAGGATGTAGAAAGTATCTCAATGGAAACAGATGGTATGTATTTACATAGATCTGTACTGTGTTCATTGACGACTAAGTGGCAGCACTGTGCAAAGAGCAAAGAAAGACAATACCATTTTAATATATTACCTACTTAATCCTCACAGTATCATTCTACTCTGGATCACAGCTTGATTCCTAGACCAGCACAGTCAGCATCACATGGCAGCAAGAAAGAAGTCCGGGTCCCCACCCTAGTACTTCTGAATCAGAAACCCAGCAACTGCTGGCACACAGATCCAAGCTCTCCTGTGTGATTCTCATGCATGAGAAGGATGGAGCATCGCTGCATTGTGCCCATCCTAAGGATAGGAAAACTAAGGATGAACAAAGATACAGGGCTTGCCTCAGGTCTCCCAGTTTGCATGTGGTGGATAGGACATTTGGACTCAACTCTTTCTAACCCTAAAACCCATGCTCTTAACCTGTACAATCTGTGAAGAACACAACCAACGCCATCTATGAGCCTTCTCTGATACAGTACTCTTTCATATTTTTGGCTTCCATGGAGAGTTGGCTCATTAGCCAATAAGGTATTAGGATGGAAACGGAATTCTTCCAGGGAAGGGGGTGGGGAGAGAAGGTAATAAAGCCTTCCTCCCAGGCCACAGGGAGAGACAGCTGCAGAATCAATGTCCCTCCATGTAAACAGCTCACCAAGAGGGAGGCGTTCAGCAAGGCAGACTGGGGTGGAAGCCCTGAAAAATGCCCCAGTCTTTCCCCGCTGGGTTTATGAACCAGCTTGGCAGGCTAACAGCAGCACATTATACATAATTGCCGGTTTACTCTACCTTGTCTGCCTTTTATTTTCACAAGGAATCCTTGTTATTCAGGGGAATTAGCAAAGGAATCCATTAAGTGCTGGCTACAAAGACTGCACAGTATTTATTCCAGTAATAAAAAGTCTAATTTTGCAATAACGTGGCAATCTTTGGAGAGCGCTGGCTGATGGGTATCCAAGTCTGGCAAAATTAGCCTCTTTTGGTGGTACTGATTATTATAGTGCTTGTGAGAAGGGAGGGGAGGGAGAGCAGCCTTTCTAAGCAAGCATTTTCACAAAACAAAACAAATTCTCTCCCACAGAATCCGAAAATGGGGAAAATGGGGAAACTGCCATCAGGCTGAGAGAGTAGGACCAGCAAGGGATGGGCTTGGAATGAATTCGGACTGTGGCTCACTGCGCTTAGAGGCAGAGATGTGCCCTTGCAAAGGTGCTGAATAGTTGGCCACCTGGTCCTACTCCTCCCTTCCTGACCCATCCGCAGGTGCCTGGTACTATCACCCTGTGGTCTCTAAGCGCCCTTGGTGGGTCAGTGAACACCCTCTCACAGCAGCACCTAGGGACTCGCAGCAGTCAGAGTTTAGAACTTGTGTTCTCATCTTACCGGCAACCAACAGGTTATCCAAGACACAACACCAGGACCTTGAATCCTGCCTCTTGCATGCCTGTTCCCCTTTCTTTTCTCAAAGCTTCATTAATTAATGCTGTTTTACAAATTACTATTGCTTCGTAGCACAGTGCTGAAAGCAGAATGCTGGGCCACATTAAGTGGAACTGTAGTTTCAGAATTTCTTATTTCATCAGCACAAATCCCACTGGCATTTATTGATTAGGATCGCAGTTGCTTCCTTCTTGATCTAAAAGATGTTTTAAAATTCAGATTCTTAGCCTGACAAAAAACAGCTAGCTGTGTATCTCTGTCCCAAAGTCTGCGGGCTCCAGACTGAGGTTGCCTTGTTTGGCTCAGCCACCCCCACCTCCAGAGGCATCCACCGTGAATCGTGAATCTGCGTGTCTTTCTTTCTGAAACAATGGCTCTGGTATTGGAAGGATTTAGTAAGGGGGCTTCAAAGCCTTTGTTCTGATTGTAAGAACATGAGACTGATCTGTTGTGACTGCATCGAAAACTAACACTCCAATTAACCCCAGGAGCTCGGAGAGGCTGTTGCATTCTATAAAGAGATTCTCACGGACACACAAACGCGGGCTATTACCGATGGGAGTGGGCCTTCTACTAATTTGCCAGCAATGACTGCCTGCTGTCCAAACGGGGAAGCACAAACATTCCAAAGCACCTAAAATGGTAATTGCAACATACCAAGAAGTACAAATCGAGTTACGTCTTTTATTCTTTCTCCCATATTTCTAATTTAACGTCCACACTTAAAGGGTAAGTTAATAGCATTGCATATACCCTTATTTTGTCAGAACACATAGTAGAACCTTATAATTTTAGCATGGCTAAATATGATCCCACCATATAAAATTTGTACTGGAATTTGTAAGCACAAATTATCTTTGAGTTTAGCCAGTAAACATCAAGGTGAAAGACTGATTCCTAATGTATGCTTATAATGTGGAATAAATGGGGGTTTTGTTTTCCTGCCCACTGAGAGAGGTAATGGGGTTTGCTTCTACCTAGGTTATACGCATTAGCAGCCATTTGTTATCATTAGTAAAGGAACTCATGTTTGAAATTCTTAAGGAATAACTTATAGCACCTAAATTCCATCCATAGTTAAACTCATTTACCTCTGATTTAAAAGAACACTTCAGTTAAAGGACAGTGTGGGTAATGATTTTTGGATTAGCTTGGTCTCATTCTTAAACAGTTCCCTTCATCTTCTATAGCTTATGCTCATTTTTCCCCCTAAATATATATATATATATGTAATTGATTTCAGAGAGGGAGAGAGAGATAGAAATATCAATGATGAAAGAACATCATTGATCAGCTACCTCCTGCACACCTCACACTGGGGATCAAGCCAGGCATGTGCCCCCACCGGGAATCGAACCATGACTTCCTGATTCATAAGTTGATGTTCAATCACTGAGCCATGCCAGCCAGTCAGCACACAGCCTATGCTCTTTATTCCTTCCACTCCTTTTGACCTTTCCTGCTGCCTTCTGTGAAACACCATGGCCTTCAAGAAAAGTTCTGAAATAAAAGGGATGTACTGATTCCCTAAATTCAGATCTCTTGTGTGCTATCAGGTCTGTGGATTCAGTGCGAGTGCTTAGAATAGCACAGTCATGCAAAGGAAGGAATCCAAATGTTTCATTTTCAGAACAAGCTTTCAGTCATCTCTCTGTTCAGAATCTAAGTGACATTTAGTGGAAAAGACATACAAAGGAATATGATGTATTAGCTTGTTGATAACTAGTGTCCTTCTAACTACATCTCACGCTACCCACTGCATACGCACCTCAACACACATACATGTCATGATACACACATGGTAAACATCTTAGAGTGATAAAAATTTGTATCACTTTTGTTATTAGCACTGTTGAAATTATTATCATTTATGTTTCATATACATTTAGAAATCATGACCCAACATGGTTCTAACTCCTCTATTTAGAGATATGATATAAACACTAAGGAGTAGCTTCTTCATGTCTCTTAATTTGGACAGGATAAAAGCACCCATTTGTTAGAAAAGTGAATGTAAGCTTTGATGCAAACAAGTGATTCTGAAAAGTAGGGATCTTTCCAATACTCGAACCTGTGAGGATGAGATGTCAAAAACTGACTTCTTTAAAGTTAGAAGAAATGCAACTGTGAATAGACAAGCATGCTGCTCATTTTTTTTTTTTGAGACTCTGCTATAATGTACCCACAACAGAGAACTATTAAAGAGAGCGCACAGTTTTTAAGTCATCGTGCTGTTCTATTTCCCACATTTTTGTTCAGCAACAGCAGTGCTCTTTAACTGCTCATCTTGCCTCCCACACAGCAACTTATTCATGTGTAAAGGTTAAAGCTGCATAATTAGGGTAGAACACATAAGGGCTACACAGCCGATGAGTTCAGCACATAATATTGGAAAGAGTAAGGGGCAATTTATATATATTATATTTGGAGCACGTTGATAGATTATAGATAAATAGATAGATAGATAGATAAGTGATAGATGATAGGTAGATAGATAGATAGATAGATAGATAGATAGATAGATAGATAGACATTATCTGCATTGGATAGAATTTATTTCTGCAGAAAATGTGTTTGTGGCTCTGAATCTGATAATGGCTATGTGTTACCAACTAACAAGAAGAAAATGTTGCTTCCAGGCATCTAACTACCATCCCTCTAAGGACAATTGATGATAATACCTGTGATACTTGAACTCACAAATATGGTATACTTATCATAGAAAACAAAGATTGACCCAACTCACATAGGTTAGAATTTCCTTCCAGGAAAGGCACCCATTCAGGCATATAGTAGGTACAAAGTAAATGCTGAATGAAATAAGTTTTATATGTGGAATAATTATGTTACATTAGTATACTAGGATAGTTGCATTGGCTTAAGTTAAACAATTTATTTTGGGAGAGTTCTTGAAAATTTATTAAATCTTGTAAAAGAGGTCACTTCCAATAAATTGGAACTGGACTTGGCAGATGTAACTTCCTGGAAAGGGAACATAGATCAGTAAGTGGGTGAAATCCCTCTTGTAGAGCAGAAGTTTAATGGCTAAGATCACCTTCCTTACATATGAACAGGAAATCAGTGCCTTGCATGAACCCTATATATTGCAGCTGAAAGAAGACCCTAATGAGATGCTAGGCATTTTTATTATGCATTCTTACATTAATTCTGTTTGCTCTTAAATTTAAGGAGACTTTAAAAGCACAATCTCAGATAATTTCTGTAATAATGACCTCAGAATCACCATGGTATCTCATGGATTAAGGGACAATTATCTTGATAGAAGCTGGATGATAACTCAACATTTTGGCATATTTACTGATTTCTTATAATAAGTCCAACTTGAAAGAGAAAGAAAGGTAAGATGCTCTAACCCCAAGGTATATAATGTTAGAACCAAAGAGATATTAGGATTTATTTATTATGAAACACCTATATTACGTCTATGCCACATAAGGCCTCAAATAATGCCTCACTTTGAAAGTGAGGAAATTGATATTCATAAAATAATCAAGTCTAGGCCTAAACCCCACCTGTTCGGGCCACCTTTCAGAGTTATTTGCCACGCTAATTTCTGAACTGAAGCATGATAGAGTTAATAGTATCCCAAAGGCATAAAGGCAAAATTCTCATAACTTCTGGTCACTGGGCATGTTTGTCAGCATCTCGGCTCAGTCTTGACTAACTTCTATTCACTTTTCTACCTAACTCAAGACACAACGGTTTATACCTATAGAAGTCCACCTCTTTGTTTAAGCTTTATGCCTCTCTTGAAAACTAGTAGTATAGGGCTACCTGTAAACATAGGATATCCAGAAAGACAAGACAAATGAACAAAAACGCATAGACATAGACAACAGTGTGGTGGTTACCAAAAGGCAAAGGGGGATGAAGGGAGGTAGTAAAGAGGAAAAGGGGTCAAATATATGGTGATGGAAGAAAATTGACTTTGGGTGGTGAAAAAACAGTGCAATGTATAGATGATGTATTATAGAATTGTACTCTTGAAACCTATTTTATTAATCGATGGCTCTCCAAGTAATTTAACAAAAAACTGAACAAACAAACAAACAAACAAACAAAAACACCCCTGACACTTAATAGAATTAAAAATGGCATTTTTTAAAATATTAACTTTTAAAAATTCTTAACTTGCATAAGGATATTTATTTTTCTTAAAGAATAGTTTATTATATTTGAGAGAAAAAGAGGGAGGGAGGGAGGGAGAGAGAGAGGGAGGGAGGGAGGGAGGGAGGGAGGGAGGGAGGGAGAGAGAGAGAGAGAGAGAGAGAGAGAGAGAGAGAGAAAAGGATGTTTATTTTTTTAAAAGAATAGTTTATTATATTTGAGAGAGAGAGAGAGATAAACATCGATGCTGCCTCCTGCACACCCATTACCATAAATTAAGTCAGCAACCCAGGCATGTGCACTTGCCCAGGAATATAACTGGCAACCTTTAAGTACACAGGAAGATGCCCAATCAACTGAGCCATGCTGGTCAGGGCAGAATGTTTAATTTTGATTTTAATATTTTAACTTTATATTTATCATCACCACAGAGCTAATGCATACTCATAGTAATACATTGAAACAATGCAAAAGCACTTGGAATAACTAAAATAATAAATAATAAAAATATAAAATAATACTGAAACATACTTATGTGACACTTTGTATAATTCTTTCTTCTGAGCACTGTACATGAATTACCTCATTTAATTTCCACACCCACCTCAGTAGATAGTATTTTTAGTATCCTTATTTTATAAACTACAGACCCGGTACACGAAATTCATGCATGGAGTGGGGGTGGGGGGTGGGGGTGATGTCCCTCAGAACAACCTGCACCCTTTCCAATCTGGGACCCCTTGAGGGATGTCTGACTGTCCATTTAGACCTGATCCCACAGGCCTAAACGGGCAGTCGGACATCCCTTTCACAATCCAGGACTGCTGACTCCCAACCTCTCACCTGCCGATTGCCCCTAACCACTCCCCTGCCAGCCTGATCAATGCCTAACTGCTCCTGTGCCGGCCTGACTGCCCCTAACTGCCCTCCCCCTGTCAGGATGGTCCCTCCCAACTGTCCTCTCCTGTAGGCCTGGGTACCTCACAACTGCCCTCCCTTGCTGGCTATCTTGTGGCAGCCATCTTTGACCACATGGGGGAAGGCATCTTGTGATGGTCAATTTGCATATTACTCTTTTATTAGATAGGATTAGAAAATGAAGAGTTAGGGAGGCTTAAATGATTCATCCAAAATCATGCAACTAGTAAATTGCAATTAAGTTCTAACTTCATGTTTGTGTACTTCTAAAATGAATGCTATCAACCACTATTTTATTCTATATAGCTATTTTTTCCCATGAGAAGAGAGTAAGCCTTTATGGTAAAGAGACCCATCAGATTTCCATGAAGAAACATAGACCAGCCTATTCCTCCAAGAAATTAAATCTAGTGTAACAAACCAAGCATAAGAAATCTCAATCCCAATTTAATAGTCACAGAAATTTGCATGAAGAAATAAAAGTATTGTCTGTAATAGCCACCTTGGTCTTAACTATCCTGTATCCAGTGCCTGATTCTAATTTTGTCTTAGATTCCTAGTATGTGCATACAAAACGCACCAGATATTTTCAGAAACTAGTAATAAGTGGATCAGAGAAGCTATTCTTTCTTCTCCCCTGAAGTTTATGATCATTTGCACAAGGCTACCATTAATTTTCCTCCTGCTCTTCCTTTGCTGGATTCCAAGATTGTGTGATATTTTGTAACTTGCTTCCTGAGTCACTGGAGAATGGAAATTAAGAAAAAAAAATCATAAATTTTTAACTTGGTCTTCTTTTGTCTTTACTTCCTTCTCTCTCTTAGACATAGTTTTACTCCTAATTATTTCTTGATCTCAAGGAGTTTCATATCCAAAAGTATAAAGTGAGAAAGGGGCGGGGTTGAAAGAAAGAAAATTAAAGTTTCCTTTTTTCAGTCTTCACTACTACAAACAGAGATAAAGGATAGTGCTTTTGCTTTCATCATAACCACTGCCTCTTTAAGGCAAAAATAATGAATTTGACAGATCTTGCTCACTCCACTACTTCTCTGAGAGGTTGCTTAGCAACCATAGGACATTGGAGAGAGGGAGCTATTAAGAGCAGGTTGCACAAAGAAGAAACTAACATTAACTCCGCGGATGTTAAACAGGATCCAACCCCTATCTTCCTTTCTTTCATGTTACTTTTGGTCATTTTACAGAACTCAAGGTTAACTACTCCATCCTTTACCCTTCAAACCAAAGATCTGATCGAACTAAAGAAAGGAGATATTTCACAGAGCTGAGGGAGTGTTATGTTAAAAATAAGAATGCCCTATTTGGATGCTATTTCTTTTGATCTTTCTGACATTTTTCAGGTAAGAAATGAACGAACTGAAAAGCAAAATATCTTAAACAGTTTCACTGGCTAATTTACACTTTGCACTTTGATTTTCAACCTTTTTTGTTATTGTTGTTTATGAGATGCCCTTGACCTTATTAGAAACTGATTCTCTGAGTTTTTAAGTTTATGGGATAATAACTTTGGGCCATTTCTATGAGGTCTTGTTGCTCTTGAGAATCTGCTTCCGTCATATTCTGTTGTTGTTATTGTTCTATATGTGCAATGCTCCATATACATAAATAATTCTCAATCACCTTTGTTGGACTACTATCTCTTGATTTTATCCAAATTTCTATTTTCTAGTTCTGAATAGAGATATTCAAATTTTTTAAACAATTCAAAGATTATGAAATGTAGAAGATTAAAAAATTTACTTCATTAAATAAATAGCAGCCAAGAGAGCAAAATTTTTATTGTGTGTTTACTATGTGCTAGGCTCAAAGCTAATTGCATTCATAAAGCATTCCATTAAATTCTCATAACAACCCTATAAAGCAAGTATTATTATTATTATCCCATTTAAGAAAAAATAATCAAAGGTTTACTATCTTATTCAGGATAACAGCCTTTTCATTAGTGAAACAGTGACTGAGCCTAAATCTGCTCACCTCCAAAAGCCCAACAGGGAGTTCAGAGCTATCATATCATTCTGTAACTCATTCTTCAAAGATGACAACAAAAAAGGGGGAAAAGGAAGGAAGGAAGGAAGGAAGGAAGAAAGGAAGGAAGGAAGGAAGGAAGGAAGGAAGGAAGGAAGGAGGAAGGGAGGGAGGAAGGAAGGAAGGAAGGAAGTTATATTGATTTATTTTAGAGTCTTAAAAAATAAGAAAACAGTAAAAATATGTCCTCATCTTCTAATGTGTTCCCCAGAAAACCATCAGCTCACTTTCTTGTGATGGAACCCAGGACACACAATGTTATAACAGATTATGATATGACAAAACCTCTCAGGTGGTTTAATTAGACAGACCTGCATTCACACCCAGTCTCCTCCTACCCCTGGCTTTGCAGTTGGGCCAAGTGTCTTTTGCGCTCCACAGTTCAGATTCACTAGATTTGTACAAATATTTGAAGTTAAGAAGTAAAACCATCTTATTGATTTCCTATGCATAAAAGGCAACCAATACTCAACATATTGGTATTATTTATAGAAAATGAAATAAATGTGAGTGATCGAGGATCTATGAAAATCTTAAACAGAAACAATAATCTCTGTTGCTAGTCTGAGAAATCCCCCCAAACTATACATTACTGATTTCATGGTTCCCTAATCATTGACACTTATTTCATTTTTCTAAATGTGATATATCCTGTTTATTTTAAGTCCATGTGAAATATATAAACACTGAAGCACTTGTAGAATTGCCCACCCTCATGCAGCTAGTACACAGCAGAACTAAGATGCAATCCCTAGTAGGCTTGTGACAGAATGAAATGTCTCCTTTCTCTCTTGGCCTTCAGGCTAATAGCTCCTGCTTCGTATAGGATAATTAACTAGAGGAATTCTGCTTGAGACTTGAGTTTTTGCAAGAGCAGCCCCTTGCCACTGTGCACTTTCCCCCAAAAGGTGGGAAATATGAACAAAACTATGACTGTTCATCAGAGATCTATAAGAGTTTCCAGGACCAGACTCAGATTAGTGGGGCCAATGGATAAAGAACAAAGAGACTTAGAAAGTTTGCACTTTTCCTTGGGTCTCTTCTCAGCTACTAGCTGTCTATGGTCTCATCCACATCATGTCGCACCAATCCTTCCTTCCTCTTACACATAAGATGCCTGAATTTTTAGCTCTATGAAGATGGATTTGAGAATTAGTTCTTCCATCTTCCTGAACTAGCCTTTTTGATCAATAAACCTTTTCTTACTCTAAAACTTTGATAGATTGAATATTGGCCTTTCTTTTGAAGCATCGGACACATGAACCTTGTATCCTCAAAAGGCTGGCCCAGAACCTGTAATTATCACTAGAAAGCTATATTCTCCTTCACATTACTAATTTGTTTGGAATGGACAATGTTATAACATAGTAATTCTATCAATAGCGCTTGATCAGATACATGTATTATTCTCTGTACCATCATTTATTAATACAACTAAGATAATATCATTTGAGCAATCTCTAGGTCTTCTGCAACCTCACAGAGCAATACACATAAGATAGACACAGTGAGTCTTGTTGGTTGATTGTTAAAACTTCAGATACTCTGGAGGGACTAAATAAATCTTTTTTAAAAATATATTTTATTGATTTTTTTACAGAGAGGAAGTGAGAGGGATAGAGAGTTAGAAATGTCAGTGAGAGAGAAACATCGATCCGCTGCCTCCTGCACACTCCCCACCGGGGATGTGCCTGCAACCAAGGTACATGCCCTTGACCGGAATCGAACCTGGTACCCTTGAGTCCGCAGGCTAACACTCTATCCACTGAGCCAAACCAGTTAGGGCAGGACTAAATAAATCTTAACAACTATTTAATGATCCTACATATTTATTGACTCCCACTTGAAAACAGAATCCTAAAAACCAAAACATAAAATAAGAAGGGATGTATAGATATGGAAAGGAAAAGAGGGTACCTATGTCAAACTTGGGCTCTTTTATGATTTTGCTTTTGGTGTTTCTGCCTATGCTTTTGCTCTTTTGAGTAAACACATGTGGGGCCACTTACCTTCTTTAAAACAATCTGGAGGCAGAGTCTCAAGAATGGTGGAAAACACTGCAGACAATTCACATTTGTGCATTAGTGCTATCGTACACGTGTGTAAACTAAGAATCTGCCTCCCTATCTGGATTCTCTTTCTTAGCTGCATTTTCCCATGGGGGTGGGGGTGGGGGTGGAAAGACCTGCCAAACACTAATATACATTTTTTTTAATCTATTTTGATAGTAATTTTTAATAGAAAATGTTTGCAATAAAAATGCTTAATAATTATTATGGTTCTTTCTTGCTGAACTAATCTGAAATGGTGACAGAAATTGAATTAGTTATTTATAATAGTATTCATATTGTGTTCCTTGTCTTTCCTATTTGGCATATGATCCTTTTATGGAAAGCATCATAATGGCATTTTGGGATGAATCCAAAGTCTGTTACAGCTAAATTTAGCCTTTTCTCTTATTTAAGTAGAATATATATAAAATGTTTCACTGGGGAGCTACTTAAAGCATGTCACTAGATTAACTCACCATTCTTCTTCCAGGAGCAAACTTCTATTCTATTTAGAAGGTCATGAGTCAGAGATCTGGAGGTTTAAGCTAATCCTGATATGAAAATGTCAGCTATGACCCCAGAAATCTTCCTCAAAATGTCTCAACTTGATGGTTGGAAAAGATTTCCAGGATAAGAAAAGAACATGCCAGCAAAGACATCCTCAGAAGCAGTGCTTTGTTTTGATTTGTTGCTTGGTTTGGTTTTCACTTTAGCTTTTTCATCGCTCTTTATTTTCCTTATCCTATTCACAACCCTAGTCCTTGGTAATTCTCCCCCATTCTTCTTTCTTCTCACTTTTCTCCATCTCAAACAGAATGAACTTTATAAATAAAAACTTGACTCAGTCTCCTCAGATTCAAAGAAAGCCAGAAAGTAATACAGATTACATAAAATTGTCACCCTAAGAATGCTAAATATCAGGCAAAAAAATTTTTACCTTTAAAAAAATCAGACAGCCTAATACTAAATTGTGTAGAAACATCATGTATTATGTATAATATATGTATGTGTGTATACATACATACATACATACAAATATGTGTGTATATGCATATCTAAACTAATAAAAGTGAAATAGTAAAATTAACCGTTTCTTCCGGATGCCCAACAGCCCATCAGAACAATGGTATGCAAATTAGCCCAGCCAAGATGGCAGAGGCCCGGGCAGGCAATGGAGCGATCACGCCAGAGCACGCCAGGGCGGAGGCCTGGCCTCTGCCCTGGCGTGCTCTGGCAGTAGGTTCCGGACAGTGGCAGCGGCTGCAGGGCCAGGTGGCCTCCCAAGGCCCCTGGTTCTGCAGCCGGGGCTGGCAATGGAGAGATGGGGCTGGGAATAGAGAGATCGCGCTGGCCCATGCACAGGTGGAGGCCTGGCCTCCGCCTGTGTGTGCCCTGGAAGTCGATTCAAGGCAGTGGCGGTTGGCAGCAAGGCCAGGAGCTGGCTGCCCAGGCCCCAGCCCTGCAGCCTGGGCCTGGGAATAGAGCAATCGCGCCAATGGTTGGTTCTGGGCGGCCTTGGGTGAGAGCCGGCCCGGCCCTCGGCTGGGGCTGGCAATAGAGCAATTGTGACCACAGTGGTTCCAGACAGTGGTGAGCAGCCACAAGGCCAGGAGCTGGCAGCCCAGCCCGGCCCTGCGAGGCCTTGGAATAGAGCAATTGGGCCCACGCGACCTCAGAGGCTCAGTGGCGGGGGCTTGAGATGGGTACCCCCTCGGGGTCATGCCCGAGCATCCTCTGCCCCCGCGCAGAGCCTCTGCCACAGGTCCAGCCACCTGCCTCCACCCTGGGGGCCTCCATGGGGCGTGTGTGAGCGTGTGCCTGGCTCCACCCCCGTGTGCCTGGCTCCACCCCCGTGTGTCCGCCCAAGGGACCATGCAGCAGCGTCCACCCCGTGGCCTGCCACCCAGCTCTGTACCAGGTGTGTCCCCTCAGTGGTGGAGGCCCAGCAGGTATGTGCGATGATAGGCCACCCGGCTGGAAACGTCCACGCCTGCACTCACCAGCCATCCCACCCCCCAGTGCATGAACCCTGAGGGGGCTGTGGCCAGCCTGAAAACAGCCCTCAGCCCCTCACCCAGGCTGGCCATGCATGCCAGCAGGTGGACATCCCCCCCAGGGGTCCCAGACTGTGAGAGGGCACAGGCCAGGATGAGGACCCCTTCCTCCCCTTGCCAAGTGCACAAATTTTTATGCACCGGGCCCCTAGTATTTATATATATTTATACACACACAAATATATGTATATTTGCATATACCTATGGGTATATTTAATCTTGCTGCACCTTTGTGGATGAATATAGTTTATCAGATAGTACAATTTAAATAAGCAATACCTCTTTAAACACCTTGGACCTTCTCTAAATGATATCACCACAAATGATTGATTAAGTCAATGTAGTGAGAAAATCAGTCATAACAGCTATTTGGCACAATGTAGACAAAACATGGGCTAATTAAGTTTTCCCACTTAACTGTGGTTGCTTGAGCCCATGAAGATTTGATCCCATTAAACCAGCTAAGAGTATTTAGCTTTTCTGAAATTTATTAAGCAGTTATTTTAGTATTAATTCCCCCAAATTCTCTAAATTCCTACACTAGTTTAAAGCTATTTTCCTGTTAAACCTTTACTACAATCATTGCTTTAAAGACCTCCTCATGATGAAATGCCCAACATACTAAGCTATGCCTTAAAAATACCTGACTCTCTTGTAACTACCTCTGAGGATTACAGTGTACCTATTCTGTGCTCCATCAGGCCATGAGCTCCATATACCTGACAACCTATTGAAATAGTAATCTACATTTCCTGCCTTATATTTTTCACCTACTATTTATTTTTAACCAACTGAAATCTAGTTGTTACCTTCATCATCCCCCTAAGACTGTTCGCTCAAAGGTTAGCCATAATCTTCAAATTGTCAGGTGCAATAGCTTTTTCTCAACATCTGGCTTCCAGTCTGTATAACTTGACTGTGCTGAGTACCTCCTGTTGAAACTTCATACTTTAGCTTTTATAGATTCACTTTTTTTGAGTTCCTTGGCCAATCTTTCTCGGTATGTCCCACGGGCTCCTTTAGGTTAATCTGTTCCTTAAGAGTAGGTGTCAAAAGAATATGCTGTTCTTTTTACCTTCTTCTCTCCTCACACAACACAATTTTTGTTCATGGCATGGCTACCTAAATATCCCATAGCAAATTCTTTTTTGTTGTTGTGATCCTGGCTCAAGGATATTTTTCCCATTGATTTTTAGAGAGAGTGGACGAGATGGAGGAGCAGCGAGATTCTGAGAGAAAGAAACTTCAGTGTGTCAGAGACACATTGACTGGTTACCTCCCACATATGCCCCAAATGGTAGTGGGGATTGAGCCTACAACCAAGGTATGTGCCCTTGACTGTAACTGAACTCAGCACACTTCAATCTAAAAGCCAACACTATAACCACAGAGCCAACCCAGCTAGGGCACATATCAAATTATTTATCTTTTTTTCCAAATAGTTTATATTAACTAGATTCTTAAGAGTGAACACATACTAAATCCTTCCAGTGTTCTAAGAACTTTATATGTATAAAGTCATTTAACACTTGCAGCTACCCTCCAACAAAAGTGCTATAGTACTATTATTATGATTATTTTTAATGTGACAGAGGAAAGTTCAATAATTTTCTAAGGTCATCCAGCTAGATACCACAAGACCTTGACTTTGAACTCAAACTTCCTGAAAGTATGTTCTTAATATCTACACTATTCTGCATAAATGTGATGAGGATAGAAAGAGGAAGAAAAAAGAACCTTCCTTAAGCAAACAGTTGAGAGAAGTATACTACTTATTGCACTATGCTTTTATGCAGCCAAACTGAAACTTTAAGTATTAAAATCTGCATTGATATATACACTATGAGTGATTTAGTATTGAGCAATATATGTTATAAACTACTTTTTTTGTTTTACTGCTTACTATTCCCTTAATGGGGAGGCCAATTTGAGGGAAAAAATGTATACACACACAACACACACATCACATTCATCTCCCTAGCAAGTGAATATGTGTGTGTATGTGTATGTGCATGCATACATGTATATTTTAGTTTTTCTCATTATTTTTAATGTTGTTTATAAATGGTCATCAAACTTCAGACCTAAAATAGATCTTAGGAATCATTTAGGAAAATCGTTTTATAAGGAAGCCTAGATAATTCAGGTAACTATTCAGACTCACAGACCAAGTTAGTGACACAACCTAGAACCTAGATCTTAAAGCATCCAGTCTTTTATTTATTCTACTACATTATATATATATATATATATATATATATATATATATATATATATATATATTTCTTTCATAACATAGGTAGAACTTGAGAACAATAGTGTTTCCAATACTGATTCACAATTTGAACCTTTTGTCACTTTGCACAGAGTTCTAGCCTTTCTCATCACTTTCTGGGCATCTCCCAAGTGCAGAGACATGCTTCCCACATCCCCATCAGCTCTCAGCAGGCCTGTCATTTGTGAAGAGCCTTCAGAGGACCGGGTGACTAAGCGTGCATTCTTCTCAAAGCCTGGGCTGAACTGCCCCTGCCTGGGACCAGGAAAAAGGAAAGAGTTGGAGACAGCAGACTGAAATATCAAGGAAGATGGTATGTGCGGTGTGGCCCAAACATGCGGAGGAGAAGAGATAGAGCTCAAATTGGCAGACTGAGCTCTTCCCTGTCTGAATCACACTCAGGGGGTGCAGGTACAAAGGATGGGCACTGTCACTTCGGCGGACAGAGAACCATGCATCAGTAGCTTCTAGTGGACCCACCATACTTCTGGCTCAGGCACCCATTCTTCAGGGCCAATCATGGGAGCAGCCAACATCCTGTGGCTCCCATATCAGATAATGAACCTCTCTCCTGGACTTTATGCCCTTGGCCTCTACAGGTTGTAAATTAGGCAACCACCATTATCACTTGATTTTTCTTTTAAACTTGACATTGCTTCACTGTGGACTGAGACCCCTTTATGAATTTCTTTTAATTCCCACAGGAACCAAAGACCTGAAGTGGGTCAGGGGCTGTAATCCATTTACAGATCAGAAAATTGAACCCTAAACCAATGGTCTGAGGCCTGGAGTCGATGCTGGCTCCACCACTAATTCAGTTTAGCAAGTGATATCATTTCTTTGGGATCGTTTCTCCTTATCTGTCGGACTTTTTATCCTAACACTCTGAATCTAGGATTTCTAAGTTGATGGGTATAGTTGTCATAATATTACCTATTACTTCTGTTCTTATTTGAGGGCTCAGGGAAAATAAAGGCTAATGTCCAACAATGTTTATAATTATTTGACATTCTTTTAATTTTGGAGTTCTTGGGCAAAGACAACATACTAACGAGAGGTAAGCGTTCCATTCCTTGCCTGTGAAGAAAGTCAGGTGGAGACACTCAGCATTTGCTTCTGAGCTAAATTTCATCCTAGGAACATACTGTGGACAAATCCATAGGCATTAAGATGCCCCTAACAACATACATCGCTGCTCATATTTGGTTTTTATGCTAGATGAAGAGAAAACAGCTGTTTGGATAGATTGTGGGTAGCCTTGCCCAGTTTCGTTTCATCTCTTTTCTACATGCAAACCTTATATTTACAAGGTAATTGTAATGAAAATGCATCAGGGAATGGTGAAACTGAGGCAGGGAATGATGCTTTGGGAATTAGGACTCAATTCCCTCTGGGGACCTTCAGGTGTCTTGGAAAAGACTCTGCCCCATTGTCTCATGGAAGCTGGGGTATTTGTCTACCAGCTATAATTAAGTTGCCCGAAGTATATCAAGCTTCAGCATTTTTAGGTTGTTCTGCTTTCTTAAAACTGAAGAAATGTGTCAGGCAGAGAAATTATCAGGGTGCTCAAGAAGTATCTACCAAAACAATAGGTGAGCTTACGGAGATGAGTAGGTTTAGAACAGGTCATCAATAGCAGCTGCTACACTTATGAATAAAGGCCTCTTGCTAACAATGTGTAATTCAAAGGAGGAATAGATCTACGGACCTAGCTTCTTCCTCTAGGAGTTTGCCAAGCCTGAAGCAAGCCCTGGGCATTGAACCATGGTCGAAAGTATAAGAGTTCTTACATTATAGAGTTAATTAAATGTAAATATATCAATCAAGCTAATGACTTAGGAATAGGGGATTCTGATTAATTGAACTTTTAAGTTAAACAAAAAATAAATTAAAACACTGGTTTTAACGCTTGATGAAAATGCTTGTCCACAGTCAGAGCTGCTTTGCTTGCTGTAATAAGACCAGTCCTGTAAATGTGAATAAATAGTTGTTTGATGTTTAGGACTTTGTAAGGCATTAGACTAATCTTTTTAGAGTCAATTCTCTTGATCCATGGACTAAAGATAGAAAAAAATATGGGAATCTGAGTTGCATGCAGACTGATCCATTCAATACTCTCAGTTTTTAAAATCTCCTTTAAAAATCTTTATTGTCTTTTAACTTTTTTAATAAGCAAACTGTACAGACATGGGAGAAGAAAAGAGGGAAATGATACTTTTTTATTCTGTTTCTTTGAGTTTTTTTATTCTGCTGAGCTAATCATATATGGAAATACTTGAAACTTGAACTATTCTCTAAGCAGGACACCAAAGATTAATTAGAACAATAGTAGAAGTAATTTTGGGGGAAAAAGCGGGGTAATTTTTGACTTGAACAAATTAAAATAAAAATATTCAACGTATTAACAAAAGATAAGTATAAAAAAAGGGAAATTGGTTATAAAATAATTAGTAAATTATCATGATCATAAGAAAAAAGTTGGCTGTGCCTCTTCAGGCCCCACCAGGACTGCAAGGATTTAGGTCAGTGTGATTGGAGTATTATATTGCTAGCTGAAAGGCTTTCCCTACTGTGGAGATGGACATAGCAGGCCATTTCTATCTCACACCATTAAGTTTAAAAATCATCTAACTCATGCTCCTTTCTCTAATTACATACTAATCAAGCAACCTTATGATTATAATTTGGATTCCCGCATTGGTCTGCCTACAGGGTGAGAGTGTGCTGGCCATGCTAATGCCAGTCCACAGGGTGACTATAGTTCTCAATGCAAATTAGTAATTTTTCATCCTGAGCTACATCATTTTCATAAGCTATGGAGCTCCTCTTGTGATGATGCAATTTGGCTTGTATCCTCAGAAGGCTGAGGACCACAGGTATGTTATTATTACAGAAAAGTTTCTGTACGGGTCAGAGCATTGAGCACCACACCCTCAATTCCAACACCCCCCTGCTAAAGCTTTCCATCTGAAGCGTCTGTGTGCTATTGGTCTTGACCATTATTAGCCTGAAAACTCTCATAGGCAAAACTTTCTACTGAATCCTCAAAAACTTCTAGCATAAAAATCCAAAAGACCTATATCCCCTCATTATAACCTACTTCAATGTTTCACTGATGAGATGAAAGAAAGGCAAGGGGTAATTGTTTTTTCTTTTTTTGGTACACCATTACAGACATCATTCAGCAACCTCACACAAACCCAGTATTAAACCTTCTGAAAAAAGGGAAATCAGAGAGGGGATATGAAACAGAACCCATAGTAACTTAAGGGAATGTTTGAGATCGGGTAGTAATATCCTGCCTGGATATGAATTCTGGCTTTTGGATGTGTGATCTTTGCCAAGGTACATGAGCTTTTCTATGCTTTAGTTGCCATATCTATAAAATGGGGGCATAGATAGCACCTACCTTGTAGGGTTGTTGAGAATTAGATTCAAAGTTTAAATTAAATGACCACATAGTGTTATACTTTTTTTTTTTTAATTTACTAACTAAATGTATTATACCAGTGGCCTAAAACACCAGACACTACCCTAGCAGGTTTGGCTCAGGGGATAAATCATCGGACTGCGGACCGAAGGGTCCCAGGTTCAATTCCAGTCAAGGGCACATGCCTTGGTTGCAGGCTCCTCCCTGGCTCAAGCCCTGGTCAGGGCACGTGCAGTAGGCAACCAATCAATGTGTTTCTTTCACATCGATGTTTCTCTCTAGCTTCTCCTCTCTCTTCCACTCTCTCTAAAAATTAGTGGAAAAAAAATATCTTCGGGTGAGCATTAAAAATAAAAATAAAAAATTCCAGACACTAGTGTTTGATTTACCAGTTTGATAGACCTTGGGCACAAATCTACAGCACTCCCAGTTGGGGCAGATGATGTAATGCAGCAATAACTAGAAGCCTCTTTCATTTGTTCTCTGGAATTTCAGCTGAAGCAAGGATAGTGTGTGTAGGCAGAGGATGTGTTGCCATGCAGTGTTGTTACAATATACTCCCCTGTCTGCCAAGGGTCACTTTCTAACTTTGTCTCCATCTGTAAACTCTAGTCTCCTCTCCCAGATCCAGAGGAAGAAGCGGAAGAGCAAGCAAATGGTTGGGCTTGTTGATCTCTAAGATCCCTTCTGATTCTCAGATCTGGACTCTGAACTGACCTTTCTCCTTCCAGGTCGCTGGTCTCAGTGCGAGCTGAAGCCTTGCCTCAACCAGCTGAGGTTCTGTTCTTCTGGAGAATGTGAAATCTGATGGTCTGCTGTTGCTCTGGGTTATGATGTTTCCCACAGCTTAGGAACACCAGGGCCTAAGGTTGCAGACACATGTGTGTTAAGCACTGAATTATCTTGTGGGCAAGAAAAGCTTGAGGTCAATTTTATCTCACTTTGTAGAATTGTATTACTATTGCACTACAGTAGACTATAAATAATCTTAGCATTCTCACAACTCACTGGCAACCATTATTCTATATGTCTTAAATAAAACAGATAGCCTACTTTAGCATTTTCCAGGTGATGGAGAAGAAATGACTAAAAATAGAATATTTCTGTCTTTCCACATTACTAGGGCTTGCATATTGTCTGTCAGTGGAGTTGTTCTAGGTATAGAGTTGAAAGTATTAAAATTGGAAGGCTGTCAGGTGTGCTGGGTGTTTGCCAGATCCAATGCGATATAAAGTATTTTAAAATTTGCCATGATGACTCTTGGTATAACACACTGTTCTGTCTCAATCGAGGGAGACAATTACATTTCAGTCTTACGTAGATAATTGTCTTTTCACGTTAACATAATTCAATCTTGTGCATCCAACTTTACAACTTGTAATATTACTTTTGTGTAGTGAATATGAATGCCTTCAGGATTTCTTAATACAGAGGTAAGTGTAGAAGCCCCACTCTCAAAATATATGCAGTGAATGCCAAAAATATTTTAGCAGAGGAATTTATTCTTACTGCTCAGGTTACAGAAAAGTGATATGCCTGTATTCTAATGTGCCTAGCTTTTACACTTGATGAATCTCAGTCATTCTGTAAAATTCATAGAAAATGAAAAAAAAATTGGAAGAGTAGTAGATTGGGAAATAGAAAAGGCTGAGCCAGAAAGTGGTAGCTCTTCATTCTAAGTGTCTAATATTCTATTATCTTCCAAACTCCTTCTTAAATGGATATAATCTGGCAGTTGAATTTTATTGATAATTCAGTTATGATATAAGGAGCACAGTTTTTGTTTTTAATTAGTGACCTTAGCAAACAGCTTGGAAATACTCCTGTAGTCCCCCAATTTCTCTCTAAATAGCAATCAAAATTCTACCATTAAGATGAGCTCATTTGGTTAAGCACTGCTATCTCCCTTCAAAAGCACCTATTACCTAAGGGACCGAATACTGGTGGGTCTATTGCTTTACTCAGCTAACATTTATTGAGTGTTTACTATGTGCCAAGCATTGAATGGGTGGAAAGATGGTGATCTTAGTTGGAATGAGCATGCTTTTCCCTGGAACAGCCTGCTCATTTTACTTCTGCAGAAGCAGGATCCATATACAAAGCTTATGTACAGAAACTTACTCTGGTGGAAGCAGACTATTTAAATCAGAGCAGACCTTATTTAAATCCAATTCATGAATTATTTTAACAACTGGCAGTTTCAAGGACTTACCTCCTCACTCCCCTTGGTTCATCTATATAATAAAAACCCAGTGATCGTAATACTGTAACGACCAAAGACCAGTCACTTGAAGCTGGGTCCACGGGGCCGGCAGGTCTGGGTCTCACATGGTTTCATGCACTGGGCCTCCAGTTTATAAATAATTTGCATGCTGCTTCAGTTCTATGTTTGGAGGGCCTCTAGTTGTTTATAAATAATTTGCATGCTGCTTCAGTTCTGTGTTTGGAGGGTGAACTAAAAATCTATTTACCAAAGTGATTAATAGCCACCCCCACCCAGTGATATATACATGAAAAATGTATTTTCTGCAAATATTCTGTGTGCTTGAAAGATCAGGCATATTAGGACGGCTGAGAAAATCTGCTTTTTGTGATGTATTCAATGAATCTTTGAAGTAGGAGGATGTTAAAGACCTCAGGTTTATCCCTTCATTCTAAATACAGGGGCTGGGAGGACTGAGAGCTGAAACCCCGGGAACTTCTTCTATAATCTCAAACGGAAGTTTCTCTGACATTTGAAAGTATTATTTTCTCCTAAGATAGTCCAATTCCTATTTTAGCCAAGAAAAACAAAACCGAAATGTCAAAAATAATGGAATAGCCCTTTTCCCCGAGTCTTGTTCATTAGGGAAAACGTGTAGTTGAAAATTTCACAAATTAAGTGTTAAAAGTATTAATATACATACTATTAACTATTTGTTTTGTTTTGTATGTCTCTGTTCCATGCTGTGGACTGACTAGGATAGTTCCTTCATTTCCTATGGGTATGGAATCTAACCACTAAAAATTATATACACTTTGATCCCTTCCCCCATTTTAATGAATAGATTTCTCTGCCCTTTTACTAAGAGATAACGTGTTCTTGGGGCCTGGGGCCAGGCTGTGCCACCATTAACACACGATATTATCCCTCTCCTTCTATGTGTCAGTTTTCTCCTTGGTGTAAAGAGTAAGAAACACTGCCTCTAAGATCCCTTACACCTTGGACCATACAGAGTTGGGAGACTCAAGTCACAATATACTTCCTTGGGTCTTTGGCACAGTGCTGGGCACAATCTCAGGGGCTTGAACTGATTGCTCTCAATATCCACATACCACTGAGATTTTTTGTGTTGCCAGATAGTATTATTCTCCGGGGAAGAAAAATTCAAATCCTTGTTCCCCTGCCTCAGGTGTGCTGTCGGAAAAAGTCCACATTCTTTAAAAAGGCCTGTAAAACCCACCGAACATAATTTCTGAAGCCCTTTCCTGACTCACCTCTCCTAAGTTTCCCCTTTCTTTCCATGTTCTGTATTTAATGTTCTTGGTTCCCACTTCAGCTCTGTCGTCTGCCCTCTCCCTGTCCCAAGAACCCTCTTGTCTGCCGTTTTGGCCTGGCTGAGTCCTAGGGATGCTCTTCATTTCCACTCAGATGTTGCTTCTGGAAAGCATTTCCTGAATGCTTTGCAGCCCAGAGACAGGTTCAGGTGCTTGTCTTCCGTGATCTCGCAGCTCTCTGTACTCCTTTCTCACAAGTTTTAGCCTTAAAATGCAGGTGTCACCTGCATTTACTTATTTATTTCCATTTTATTTGTCAACCTAGCCTTTATTTTTTACTATAGTAGAGGATGTGGGACAGGGGTTCGGTAAATATCCGTGACGTGAATAAATGAAGGAACGAATGCAAGTAGAAGGATACTTGTAAGTCTTAACCATCCCAAAGATCTCTCTTTCCATAGCCCATCTAGCTATTTCCACAGCCTTCTCTAGGCTGAATTTCCTCCACTGGGTCAATAGTGGATGGTCAACAAAGATAAAGGCACCACCTCCAGAATGGCCCAGATCACCATACTGGGCACCACTTCATAAACTCTTCTATTAAATGCTGCTTGTATTGTGTCACTGTAATAATATTATGGTCTGTTTCCAACTGTTTATATTTTATTTTTTTCTCTGGCTGGCATAAAATGTCCTCTATAAGCACAACTCATACAACCCATTCAACAATTCTCTTTTCCTGTTCAGTTAGTACCATATACTTCAAACATTACAACAGAATGCTGTCTCATCCACATTAGTTGTTATGCCCACTTCTCTATTATTTTGAAATGTTTATTTGTCCCTCATGAAATGTTCTCATTCCTTTTCACCAATCCCAACTCTACTTGCTCTTCAGAAAGCACTGTGAAGCTTTGTTAGGTTATTCTAATTGAGCAGCTTATTAGACTCACTAGTTGGCATCAAAAGCATATCTTATGTTAGGGTCTGAAACATGTGTCGTCATTGTTCAAATTCATCCCACAGAACTTTTGTGTTTGATCCACATTACACTTTTTAAAAGATTAATTACCAATGGTTATAAAGCAAGAGAGTTTGCACAAAAGTAAAGATCTGGAAGCATCTCTTGAAAAACATCAGAAGATCTGAAGGCAGTGGTGGGGCCAAACTTCCACAGATCAATATTCATTTGATCCTGGGGAGCTCCTTCTGCCCCTAGACAGTCTGTGACCTCCTCAGTTACCATTGTCTTCACATCGCCCTAATTTCCCAGAAATGGTAGTTGCCTAGCCCTATAGACACACTAGCCTGGGAGTGGTATAAGATGATTACCTATTCTGTGAGGGGCAGTACTCAATATCAATTTCCCCTCCATAAGTTTATTTTTTTCACTGCTTTTTTCCCCCTTAACATTATTCACAAGACACTAGTACTAAAAGAATTCACTGTCTTGTCTTTCTTGTACTGAGCATTCACACGTCCTTGGTGGCCGCTGAGATAACAGGGAGGTACAGACAGAAAGATTTCAAAAGGCTTCAAGCTACCACTTAACAACATATGCTTGCTTAAAAATACAGGAATTTATAAAAAATGCCAACTGTGGGAATTTCAATTTTCTATTATAAATCATCTTCCCTCTTTTATGTTTTTGACAGCTGGAAGCTGACACACGTAATTATTTCTTGTTAGATACTGAATAAAAAAGCCCAGGAGGTATTGTTTAAGCTGCTCAGGGTGTGGGGATGGTTGAGGGCATGAGACTGCTGAGTAATGAAGGCTTTCTTGCATAATAGCAATGTTTTTGTTCAGAATGCATGACAATTATTAGTTATTAGTTACATTTAATAATACAGTTTCAGTCTGTTTGCACACAATTTGGAGAGTACCTAGAATTCCTTCTATTATATTATTCCTGCAAATTTGATTTGTGAATACCTCCAAGAGCATTCAGTGGACAGGGTACAGGAACTTGACTAAGAGGCAGAGAGAGGAACAAAGAAGCTACAAATACCATGCAGTTAGAATTGATTTATTCTCTGGGCACCCAGGGTCAGGGAAATACATAGGAACTGAGAGGTAGAAGATTCAGATATAATATATAGACTCATTTTCAAACACATTAACTTTCCAAAGATACTCTGGGTTTTGTCAGCAGTTAGTGAGCTCCCTGTCATGGAGAGGTTTGAGAAGACATTACATGGCTGTTTATAGGTGAGTGGGCACTAAAGCACCGGACACTAGTGGAACCATATCTTTGCACATCACTTCTAGGACATTCAGAGTTGCATAAGACAATTTTATGCCTCTCACATTCTGATAAGAAATCCACTCATATCTCACATTTATTAAAAAAATTAAATGGTTTATCAAAGGTGTTGTGGTTATGAACCATCTTTAATTTCTTTTTTAGACTTCCTCAAGTTTTAAAATAAGCACATAATACCTTAAGAAGAAAAAAAAATGTGAATTTTAAAATGATAGCCCCCCTTTCCCTTTGGGTTGGCTAAGGAAGCTTTCCAGCACTAATGCTTGAAGTTAGAGCATCACAGATAAAATCGAATTTTTGGAATAGTTAAAGGTTGCAAAAGAATAGATGAGGTACTTAACGCAGCTTCAAAATCTAATTTAAATACCACTTTCTTTACACAGCGTGTCCTAATTATCTAAAACAAACAAACAAACAAACACAGCATGTCTCCCTCCAGAACTCCTTACAGCATGTCCTATGGCTACCACCTGTTTTACCCCATATGACCTGGATTAATTGTCACCATCTCCTGTGTGTTTATTCTGCTACTTAACTAGACTGTAAACTTTGAAAAAGTAAGTGCCCCATGGCAGCAATTAGCAGAGCACTTAAAGTACTTGTAGGTATGTAATTTAAGTGCCTCGGGTATGTGCATTGCCAATTTCTAAACAAAGATAACCCTATCTATATGTAAGGTTCAGTTTGTTTATCTTTATAATATTATATATCTCATTCAATTATAAACAATAGCTAAGCAATATATATATTAAAGACATTTGCATAAAGTCTTATGTAAATACATTTACACTAGGGACCCGGTGCACGAAATTCGTGCACAGGAGGAAGGGGGCGGTCCTCAGCCCAGCCTGCCCCCTCTCACAGTGTGGGACCCCTCAGTGGATGTCCTACTGATAGCCCCAGTCTGGCAGGTGCCGTGTGTGTGTGTGTGTGTGTGTGTATGTGTGTGTGTCCGTCCCGGGGGCCTGCTCCCAGCTGCACTGCGGAGGCTCAGAGCAGGCATCCTGCGTGTGTGTGTGTGTGTGTGTGTGAGTGTGTGTATCCCCACTGGGGGCCTGCCCCCAGCTGCATCTGAGGCTTGGAGCAGTGAAAACCATGGAGGCTTGGAGCAGGTACCCCTCTGTGTTGATCTCTCAGGCTCCTGGCCTTACCTGGATATTGTTCTCTCCCATGAGCTGTGGCCAGCGCTGGGTGCTGCCTGCCAGCCACACTTGCCTGCTCCCCAATATCATCCCCACCACTGGGAAGCAGGATCTCATGCTGGCTACTGCAAAGCAGCCAGGCCTTGCCTGCACACTGCCCTGTGGCCGGGCCAGCCTTACCTCCTCCACGATCTCACCCAGTGCAACTAGGAAGCAGCCAGGCCCCGCCTGTGAGCTGCTCTGAAGCTGGGCCAGCCCTGCTTGCTCCATGATCTCGCCCTGGTGAATGGGAAGCAGCCAGGCCCCACCTCCGCGCTGCCTCGTGCCAGGCTGGCCTTGCCTACTCCCCAATGGCCACAGTGACCCCCGAGCAGGCCCTTACAGGGGCGGCCTGCTGGTGGTGCTTGCCTGCTCCAGGGCAGCAAGACCTGCTCACGGGTTGCCGAGGCAATGCCTGCTGAGCTCACGTTGCCAGGGTGACTCTGCCAGTGTCCTGCCCCATCGCTATGGGCACCGCCATCTTTGTCTCAGAGTGATGGTTAATTTGCATATTACTCTTTTATTAGGTAGGAGGATGTTTGTTTTCCAAACAAGGTACATTTAATGGTAAATCATTAATGGCAAATATGTGTTTATGTATGCATGTTTGTGTCCCTCCCTCCCCAATATCCAGAATTTAAAAAAAAAATAGTACCAAAACCCAAAATAATAATTAGAATGTTATTGGCATTGGCTTTTAGAATGAAGTATAAATAAGTTATTAAATAGATAATGTTCTCAAGGAATTTGAATTCTCATTTTTGGCAAGGAAATTTAAGTTTAAAATTTAAATGTATGTGTCTAGGATTGGCACAACTTTTGTCTATTCCCTTCATAAGCCAGGGCATACTGACCACATGCCCCAAAAAGCAACAATTTGATACGATTGCTGTCGCCTTTCTGTGACTAGGCTTGTTCTCATTGTGTTTAAAATACACCACTCAGCTCGTCCCAGCTGCAGGGGCAGTATGGAAGGATTGATTCCCTTCTAGGTTGGTTCTGAATCCACCTGTTGCTCCAGTGTAATGGCCTTCCTTAGGTTATCTAAACACCACTTGATGAAGGCAGTGCTCGTCTACTAGCAACTATAAGCTTTCTTGTGGCTCTTTGTGGGGCCACAAAGAATCCAGGGAAACCTTGGCTTATGGGAAATGGGGCACTGCAGAGGCAGCTTAGGCAAATTTAATCTGTGAAAACGCAAGTTTACACAAATGCTAAATAATGGACGGATTTTAGAAAATAAGTCTTCATTTTGTGAATTTCATGAAGTTTCTTTAAATTGCATTAGCCAAGTACATTTACAATATAACTTAATTTCTAAAAAAAAAATCCATACAGAAATTCCAGGAAATGGTTCTTTTCAGCACTAATAAAATCACAGACAGTGTTGGGAGAGAGCTTATGGATCACACAGCTTAAGTCCTAACCTTTCAGCTTTGAGGACAAGTGCTTAAAGAGGTGCGGTACCTAGCAGTCCGGATCCCTTTGACCTCACTGTAGCTTTGAGTTCACAGTTTCCATTTGATAAAAAGAGGCTTGGACAGGGCTATTGCTGACCCTCCTGTACAGAGCTTTCCTTCCTTTGGAGGATTTACACAGCCATTGTTGACTTTGGGAATCACAACTTCCTAAAGACTCTTCCACAACTATTGAATCTGCTATTACCCTCAATGCCCAAATTATCAGTCTTTCTGGGGAGATAATCAGTCAACCTAATGGTTCAATAAGCGCTTGTTAAATTGCATTGAACCAGGTTTGTTCACCCATCCATCCAACTGTGCTAGTCTCTGGGGATGCCATGGTGAAATATATAGAGTTTGAAGTAGACCAGATCCTCTCTTGATAGTTTGTTGGTGGCACAATTTTAACGTGAAGTCTGGAAATGGCCTTAGCACTCCAAACACTTCCCACATCTCCTCTCTGAAGTGTGAACTGTTTACAAAGTAATGGGCAGCCATTACTTTGAAGTGATGAGTTCTCTGGGAAACTGAGTTGTTTTAAGCATTTAACTGGAATCATGGAGAGTGAGGATTGATTCAAGCAGCAGGCTAACATGCTGGTTCGATATCCATTATCCATTGGGTCTCAATGGTGCTTGTCTGCCTTGCAGCCCTTCTTCCCTCTTTTTAGAAATACACCCCATCTGCTTGGTTGTAGGGATTGCCCAGAACCTAGTCTAAGTCATATGGATTATCTCTACACTTTGACCTTATTTATTGATCCAAGGATAGGCTCCTTAACCATGTTGTACCAACCAAAGCATTTCCTAGTATTGTTCCACTTCTTACTCAATGAGCCATTCTTCTAATAAATCTAATTTCTCTGAAATATATTTTGTGTTAGGGTCTTGACACTTATCTTCAAGTGAGTTCATACTAATATAATGTTTAAGATCCTTGCAATTATAATTCTGTGTGGATGATGCATCACATAAGTCATGCTGAGATAAAACATTTTTTTTAGCCCTAACTGGTTTGACTCAGAATAGAAAGGTCCCAGGTTCAATTCCGGTCAAGGGCATGTACCTTGGTTGTGGGCACATCCCTGGTAGGAGGTGTGCAAGAGGCAGCTGATCGTTGTTTCTCTCTCATCAATGCTTCTAACTCTCTATTCCTTTCTCCCTCCCTTCCTCTCTGTAAAAAATCAGTATATTTAAAAAAAAATCTTTTACATCTTTGGTCTCTCTTTTTAAATCCCTAATTTTACTATTATGTGGCACAAATCTGTGGCCCTATAATAAAACCAAATATAACAACAAACTCCTTGCCCCCACCACTTACAAAGGCACAAATTCTGTTTTGTTTTGTTTTTTTCCTGAATTTAAAATTAGTTTATAATTTGTGAGGAGCTCTACTACCTTTGTTACCAAGCAGGTCAATGAATTCACCTCTTATATTCCTCAATACAAATATAATGAAAAAGAGACACAGACAGACAGAGACAGAGAAAAAGAGGTACAAAAGAGATTGTAGCTCAAAGAAAAAACAATAATAGTGATCAAGGTCAGCTGATGCAACCAAATAGTTGTCCTCAAGTTTATGAGAAAATGAACTGGAGTGAGTGCGATTGTGAACAAACCTATATTATTAGCAAATCCCAGGTGCTATTCTACTCTAGCCTTTAAAATCAAACAAACAAACAAACAAGGGAAGAGATTTCATTGTATATTTTTAGAGGATTCAGTTGCCATCTGTTTCCGGAAGGGTTTTTGAAAAAATAATGGTTTTCCTAAAAATACAGCAACATTTTTGCTTCACTTGTCTTTCCTAACTGACTCTGAGAGATTGAGCTGAGGAGCAGGGAAGGAGAAGTGGAAGACCTTGGGTTGACTGATAGGGACAAAACTGAGGCTGACCTCTGAGAACTACCAAAGATGCATATATGCGGTCTGTGTTCACAGCCATTCAACCCCTTGGGGAATGGGCATTCTTGACGAGAGGCACAAAAGCCCTGATTCTTCATTGGGTCAGCCTTTAGGCACATGTTCACACATTTTGTAGAGAAGGTGTCATTCTCCCAATGAACTCTATTACCTACTCACTGAATCATGAAGGCTCTTACATATATATTTTTAAAAAAGTCATTTTTGGAGGAAGAAAGAGTGTATTAGACATGAGTAGTTGGTTAGATAGAATAATTTCCTATTCCTCCTTCCTAAGAAAGCCACAAAAGTTCCCTCACACCTGGAGGAAGATGAACTCATTTAGAGTTCCAGGGGTAGGGTTGGTTGGCAAAGGGGAGGTAATGCTCTTAAAACTGTGCTCAATCTCAAATTTTGCATTTAACCTCATCCAGGAAGGCCATTTACTTCACAATTACAAAAGAGATTGTTTTCATTTCTAATTTTTGAATGCCTAATATGAATAAGGGAGCAGGGAGTCTGAGTTATTACAGTCAGCCACAGATGCTACCAGCCTATGGATTAAGCCGATTCTATAATTGGCAGAATCAGGAAACTGATCCCTAAGAATTCTACTGAGCTGTGGAGTTGACATACATGGCTCCTGCCCTAATATGGGACTTATTATATTTAAAATCTCATTTCAATAATATTAAAGAAAGTTAAGTAAGGCATTTCTGATACCTAGATCCAAAATCTCCCTAAATTGGAAAAGAAATGACATTTGAATACTAAGAAATCATTCCTTATTGTCTACAATTACATTTTAGTGTGGGAAAAAGAAAGTGGAAGCACATACGAGGACTCAGGATGACAAAAAGGAGGACAGGAAAGGGAGAATTGAAAGATCACAGAAACTGGAGACCAGCAGAGCTCAAAGAAAACCCTACTGAATTCACAATTTCCCCAGGAACTGTTTGAAACCCAGCTAACTTTAGACCAGAATGCTGCCTCTTTTGTTCAATAATTTTCTTTTTTAAGTCCCTGCCATATGCTTAGAGTAGTCAAAATTATGGGGATAGAAAGTAGAATGGTGGTTGCCAGAGGCTGAGGGGAAATAGAGAAATGGGAAGTTATTGTTTTACAAGATGGTATAGTTACAGTTTTACAAGATGAAAAGAAGTCTCAGAATAGATGGTACATAATCAATGTATTTAATACCATTGAACTGTATGTTTAAAATTAAGATAGTAAATGTGATGTTATGTGTATTTTACCACAGTAAAAACATTAGAAAAAAATTCTACCTACCATATACTGTTACTAGAAACACAAAACTTAAAATGTTCACTTATCTACTTAGAAATGTTCAATATTTAAATAGTAATATTTAAAATTTTAAATAGT
Organism: Murina feae; assembly: GCA_004026665.1. Classification (NCBI taxonomy): domain Eukaryota; kingdom Metazoa; phylum Chordata; class Mammalia; order Chiroptera; family Vespertilionidae; genus Murina; species Murina feae. The sequence continues at coordinate 39,724 of PVJC01000262.1, read as the reverse complement.
TTCCTGTACTTACATTACATCATTTCATCCTTATAATGACCCCTGTGGACATGCATTTATTTCCCCACTTTATAAAAGGCATAGGAGGCTTTACTCCCAAGGTTTCCATTTTTTTTTTTCCTTTTCTTTTTAGAGATAGTGGAAGGGATGCAGAGAGATAGAGAGAGTGAAACATTGATGTGAAAGAAACATTGACTGGTTGCCCATCACACACACCCAACTGAGATACGTGCCCTTGACTGGAATTGAACCCCAGGCCCTTCATTCCACCGGGCCAATGCTCTATCCATTGAGCCAAATCAGTGAGGGCCCTGTAGTGCTATGAGAAGCAAATGGTGAAGTTAAGGTTTCAATCCCAGTCTGTTGGATTCTTATCAATCCAACCTTGTTCCTTATATTGTTCCTACCATGCTCACAGGGGAATTTGAAGTTAAAATTCACCATTCCAAACCACCTTGAGTATTGCTGTAGAGGAAATTTTTAGATAATAGTGATAATAGGACTCTCCCAAGGCCCAAAACTTTGAATGACACTAGGAGAGGGACTGATGCTTTGAGAGAACAAAGTTGTCTGTTTGTCAGATGGCTAGGCATCATTTAACATATGATCTGTAGCCCCAAACTGAAAGAGAAAATGACTTAAATTAAGATTTAATCCATTAATTCCACATTCTAATGACTTAGAACTGAATCAAAACTAGCATATTCTACTGCCTGGAAAAGGTCCAGAACAGATCCTTTGCTTCATGAAGGTGCCCCATATTTTCTCAGAGTAGAGATGAAAGACAATTTGAATCATAATTTCTAAGAGATGTTAGCACACTAAGTTTCTGTGGATGAGCTATGCTGGTTGCAAAGAGTGTCATGGAGCTGTAATAATTGCAACACAATTAGCTAAATATTCATGGAAGGGCAAGAAAAGGAGTTGGATAGTCGAGTATGGAATGGTCAAAGATATTGTGGATCATCATTAGTGGATATTTTGTAATTTTCTTTTCTTATGTGACTACATTTACCTGTCATGTCCCAGGTAAAACTTTTCTATGGCTGATCATGGTCCATAGGTTTATTTCAAAGCAACTTGACATGCTATATACATACCCTTATGATCTGGCCGATGTCACACTTTCTGTATATTCTTACCACCTCCTCCTAGCATTATGTTCACATCCCTAAATTTACTGGATCTCTTATACCTCCAAGCTTTCATTATTTCTGCCTTATCTGGCTGAAATTTTCTCTTGAAAATATAGACTTCTAATATGCTTCCAATTTTTATCTTTTTTGAGATCATAGTAGATACCCTAATTCTAGATTTCCCTGTTGCCAACTATATCAAAGCCATTCTAATAATCATATTTACTTTTTTGAATTCATTATCAGTATGGATAGTTTATGAAGATAGGATTGTGTGTTGATCACTGTTTTATCTCCAATACCAGACACATCACAGTCACTAGATAATTGTTTATTGAATGAATGTGGAAAGACTTTCTACAGTGTTTAGGGACTCCCCTGCTGATGAATAGCTTGGCTGTCAGAAAGAGTTTCCTAGACTAGGTAATAGGTTAGAGCTCATACCATTCAAGGAATATTCTTGTGTTAGAAGTCCATGATTCAATGCATTCTTAATGAAACATTAAGTTATATATACCTTATAGTTAGAAATGGCAGAAGTAAAATCTGCTTCCTAATCCTCACAAAGATGATAGAAATATTTAATGGATGAAACAAAAAAAAAGGATGAAAGACTGGGGAATGAGAAATAACAACAAGCTCTTAGAAGCAGGAAAAAAATGAACAAGTGAAAACTGACTTAGCAGAACCAAGAAACCTGGTTGCTGTGCTTGAAGTGGGAAAGCCAAGATGAAGTCTTATGTACATAGCACAATCTCTAGAAGACTTGGAGGAAATAAGAACCTTGGCAGTGGGGATCAATGTGGGACTAAAGGATCGTTTGAAGATCTCTTTAGGAAGGAGTGAGGTCCACAGGTATGCTACCCTGCTCTGTACAGTCAGTCTGTATGACTGACTTTCCTCCACCTGAGTTGATAACTAGAAGTGTATCCTTTAGAGAGAGTGAAATAGAGTGTCTAGATTTGGAATTCTAGACACAGTTGAGGGTGAAATCCATTTTTTTCAATATAAAAATAAACAGAATTAAATGAAAGCTTCACAGTGAAAGTTGAACTGCCTCACTGCAGTCTTCTCCTACATGGTCCCCAGAAAGCTAGCATCTAGCTTATTCCCTAACAAATAGGAATTCTGCTATCGTTCTTATTTAGGGTGTCTCAGCAACTGGAGCTAAAAGACCCAAAGATGCAGACATTAAGGATTCTCATAAGACACAGCCCATTCAGATAATGTTAGAGTTAGGGCCATTGAATAGTTCTAATCACATGCACAGGATTTCTGATCAACTCTTTATTCTTCACTATTTTTTTGAAGAAGTAAAAAGAAAAAAAGATTACTAGACATTTGAAGCAAGCATTGGATAAGAAAAACAAAAACCAAAACCAAATAAACAAACAACTGTTCTAAAGTCCAATTTCTTTAACTTTATGTACCCTGAATAGTTTCTATCATTGATATCTTCAAAAAGATAAGTAGATATATTACATTTGTGATATGAGAACAAAAGGCTACATAAACATGTGTAGAACATACTTGAGCTCTTGATAATAGAAAAAAATAAAATAATAGAATATTGAGAATATAAAGTTATGGAAATCATATAGAGAGCAAGGCAGAATAAAAGTGATGAAGAAAAGAAGGTAAATGACTGGAAAATTAGAGAACCAGTTCAGGAAGTACAATGCCTGAATAATAAGAGACAAGAGTAAATGGGGGGAGGATATCATCAATGACATAATTCCATGTTTTTTTTCCAGAATTAAGATACATGATTATACAGAAAATAAAAACCAAAAATCATTACTATAAATTTGAAGACATGAGTGATAAAAAGAAAGTTCTAGAAGCTTCCAGATAAAGGGGGGGAAATCATATGAAAATTTGGGAAAATGGCCTAAGAGATATCTCCATAACAGCAATTCCAGATGCTAGAATACAATAAATATCCTTAAATCTCTGAAGAATTCTTTTTTTCAAAATAGAACTGCATATTCAGAAAGATTGTCAAGAAATTTTTAGTATAACCCCCCCCCCAACCCCGCAAAAAAAAAAAAAAAAATTACCGGCAATGCACTTTATTAAAAAAGAAAAAAAAAATCAGGGGAAAGAGGGTGTAGGGTGTAGGGTGTAGGGGGTGAGGGAAGAGACTGGACAAAAATTATATGCCTATGGATGAGGACAGTGGGGAGGGGGGGTAAGGGCATGGGGTGAGGTGGGAACCAGGTGGAAGGGAGCTATGGGGAGGGAAAGAGGAACAACTGTAATAATCTGAAAAATAAAGATTTCTTAATTTAAAAAAAGAAAACTATTGGAAAACATGCTGTATCAATGAGGGAGAAAACCAAGAAACAAGATAAAGTATGAGATGGAACTAGGGGAGTGAGCAAAAGTGTCAGGTAAGAAATTCCTTGTGGTGATATTAAAAGAAGTTTGCCTCACAGCAGTTAGTCAATCACTTTAAAGAGCTACTTTCAAGACCAGAAGTGGTTGGAAGAGAACTATTACTTTAAGAAAAGAACATTAATAAAAATTTAATTTCTTTGATGATATTAAAGAGAAGACTTACCCAGCTGCTGAAGAATTTGGGATTGGATTAATGATAAGTACTTAGAAACCAAGCAAGTGAAAAGAGGGAAGGATGAAGGGATGAGAAGGAAGAGGTAGTAAATGACTAAGAGCAGACATAAAACAAAACAAAAAACTCTTACACAACAAAGGAAAACTAGCCATGTTCTATACTACATGTCTCAGCTGTGAACAGTATTAATGTGGTAAAAGAAATTTCAATAATACATATTGACCTATGTAATGTTACAGCTATGATGGAGGGGTGTGGGACTAGGGCAGGCGGGATGGTGGTAAAAGATATATTCTTATCTTCCATAATGAAAAGCCAATAGACAATTTTAAAAAATAGCAATATAGGGTTGTCATTTAGAGATTTTAATGTAAATTCTAAAATTAGCAATTTATAGAGTTGAAAATGTTTGCTCTGGGAGCAGATAATGGAGTTGGCAAGAGCATACTATCACTGTGAGGTCAAATAGTATTATCGGAATGACACTACCTGCTGTAACACACAAACCCCAGGATTTACAATGGCCTCAAACACAAAACAAGTTTATTTCTCACTCACGTAACAGCCCAAGGTGAGTGTTCTGCATGGTTTAGATGACTTTCACATGAGCTCAATTAGAAAGAAGTTCTACCTTTTTCAAACTTGAGTGAAGTTTATCACCATCCCAGTCTGCAATCGAGAATGAGGAGCACACACACACACTTGGGAGGTCGAACCTGAGTCACCCCTCCCTGCCCCAGTTGCACTGATGGAACAGGGCTACTCCTCACTGCCACAGAGGTTGGAAATAGAACCCAGCTATGCATCAAAACCGGAGGCCCCAAATGTTGGTGAACAGTCAGAGTTTTGGCAACAATTTTAAGACTATTTGATTCTTTAAACTAAGTATACATACAGCTCGTGGCTGCAATTGCCTTTTTGTTCTAAACGGATACAAATAAACAGACCAGAAGGAGTGAATAAAATTATGAGCTAGTTACCTGATATTTTTAAATTATAAAATTTTGTTGACGGTACAAAATACTACTTATCTGGAGCCATTGCACTCCATGCCCCCAACACGGGGGAGTGCAACAGCCCTTCCTATGAAGAGAGGCTGGAAATCCAAGAGCACAATTCTAACATAATGGCAGAGAAGGCAGTGTTGTCTCTATTTTACAGATGAGGGAACTGAACTCTTGAGTTACTGTGAGACACGAAGTGTGTCATTCAACAACATTTATTAAAGCATCGACCACTACCATGGGCCACTCATCATCAGGAGACAGAGAACAATCCAGACACGCCCTCCACTCACACAGAGCTGTAATCCCAGGGACGCTGCCCAGTGGCAGAGAGAAGACTCTAGCTCAGGTCTGTAGCCAGGGGGCTCAGAACATTCCAGCAGCTCCTGCCAGGCCTCTCTAGCTATTATGCTTTTCACATATCCCCTCTCATTAGTTGCACTGAAATAAACTCTCTACAGCTACTCATTCTGAGGGCTTTTCCTATTTATGGAGTCAACAAAAGATGAAAATTCTCTTGAGGAAAATCTCCGTGAGTCAAAACCACACCCTTCCCCTACCTTCCCTCAGCTTAACAGCTTCTGACAGATGCTTCAGACCAGTGTGGAAAAGACAGGAACACTCCCTTTCTGGGTCTCCCCTGTTTTATCCCAGCTATTAGAGGCACTGTGACAGCACTTTTCCTGGCTGCCTCGAACACTTGTTAGGAATGCTCTTCTACTCCAACAGACTTGGGCTGTCTGACCTCCTGAATTGTGATGTAAAATTGTCACCCAGTTGCCTGAAAATTAACAATCATCTCTGCCACCTCCATGCCCCACGTGCACTTCAATGAGGTATGCTTTGTTGGTGCTAGGTTTAATGAATGAGCATGTTTGTAAAAGAGCTTTCAATTTGTAGTGAGCATGACAAGTGTTACAAGAAATACGGAGATTCTAGAGAGTTGTTCCCAAAGGATAAGCATGCAATTAATTGTCCAAATTGTAATATGTTGAGAATGAGAGGTGATGCTGTTAACATCAATGATGTTGAGACAACAGGGATAAGTGGCATCTGGCCAAAAAGGATATGTGAGCCTTGAAGACTGACTTCACTTTCCTTGTCCGTCAGTGGATAAATGGAGAAGCAAAAGGTGGTATAGACACCAATGGAATAGTACTGTCTTAAAAAGAAGGAAGTTCTGACATGCTGCAAAAGAATGGACCTCGAGGATATTTGCTAAGAGAAGTAAAGCTGTCTCACAAAACAAAGACTAAGATCCCACGTATTTGACACATTTAAAGTAGTCAACGTCATGGAAACAGAAAATAGAATGGTGATACGGTGATTGCCAGGGGCTAAGGGGAGGAGGGAATGTGAATTTAATGAATAACGAAGTTTCCGGTTGCAAAAATGAAGAAGTTCTGCTGGTGGTTGCACAGCATGTAAATGTACTTAATGCCACTGAACTGTTCACTTAAAAAACATGGTACATTTCATGTTAGGACATTTCACCACCACAAATATAAATACAATTATTGATTTCACTTTTTTCCATCTGGAATATTATCAAGCAGACCAGAGTACCCCCAGGGGCCTCTCTCCAGAGATAACACATTAAGATCCCAGTGAAGGGTCTTTGGGATGGCGTTGACTTACCCCCTGCTGCCCTCTGTGTTATGACCACTTGAGAAAATACATGAAGAATCCAATGTGGATTTGTCCCTGGGGAAGCTGGTCAGAGAACTCAATAAACCTTCCCTCCACCCTCCTCACCCTGGACTTGAGCACAGCCCTGACTGCAGTGAGCAGTGGCAGGCAAAGCATCTGGAACTGGGAGAGCGGCTACCTGCCAGTTCCCAGAAAGCAAACTCTGTTTGATTTACTTCTCACAGGCAGCAAGACAAACCCTCTGTTCCTGAGAGCAGGAAACCCAAGAGGCCAAGAGGGGAAAAAAAGATCAAGGACTTCAAGAGGGCAGTGACCCACACTGTTTGGGGTTTCAGATAGTGGCACTGTCTGCCCTCCTTTGAATGCCTCCCAGATGGCAGGTTCTCCCAGGCTCACCAAGTACACCAGAGGCCCCAGGCTCCACACCCAGGGAGGAGGAAACCACAAATGGGATGAAAGAAAGAACTGAAAATAAAGCTATCCCTTCCACAATAACCACTTCTAAGCTCTGCTTTTCCTGGGGCCTCCTAGATTCATGACTAACATTTTTCTTCCTGTTAACATCAGAGAGTGGGGAAAAACTGGTTTCTCCTTTACCTGTGGCCCATCATCCGTGTGTGCCAGGTTGCTCCCCATTTGCTCCCAAGGCTGCCCGCATGAAGGAGAACTCTTTGGAGTACAAAATCTAAAAGGGAGGAGGTGGGTTATGACCCTTGGATCCAAGTTGAGCAGTTCAGACCCAGTTTCAATCCTTTAATCAACTTTCCCTTATCTTACCATGGATTGTTGTGTTGATTCACTGACTCATATGTCTATGACTCACCCTACCTATGAGCCCCAATTCTAGAGCAAGCTCCAAAAGGCCACCACAATGTTGGTGGAATGCTGAGTCCTGTTTTCATAAGACAATGCATGTTACCACACCCTTGGGATCACATAAAGTCCCATGGTCCTTGAACATTTATTAAGTTCCCCCTACATACCTAGGGCAGGTTCCCACCCTAAGGAAACCTATTATTTAATAAGAATCTGCTGGTGGCACAGATGCTTCCGAGCAGGCTCCCGTGAGCCTCAGGGAGGGAAGATTTTTAAGATTAGGAGATGAGTGTGTTCTGAAAGACAGCACACAGCCGTGACTGCAAATTGGGTGTTTTATTGCATTTGTCTGATGGATAATCACAGATAAGACTTTGATATTTATCCCCATGGCAGCAATAAGAAAAAAAAATAAAAAGTAGGAACTCTGTGTGCTATCTTTTCTTTCTTTTTTCTCCAGTTCCGGGAAAACAGAACCTGTTAAAATGCTCAGAGGACCCTCTTTGTGTTGTGTTCTTAAGCATCCAATCAAGTGTCGCTGTGCCTCTCTGCTCTGTGCGATAGGAGAAGGAGTGTGACACTCTTTTCCCTCAGCAGAAAGACTAATGACAGGAAAGAGGAAGAATGTCCCAGGGAGGGAAAAGAAATAGCCTAGGATGCGTTAACTGCTGAGTATCAGGAAGAAGATGCAGAGGAAGATTACAGTGGAACATAGCATCCCTAATGAATACAAGTGTCCGGATCCAGGACACAGGACTCCGAGGGCTGTGACCTGGAGCAACAACATCAGGAAGGTTCCTCCCTTTGTGATCTAACCAAGTGAAACATTCTACGGTCAAATTTGGAAACTGAGTCTAAATAAGGAAAAAATGAAGTTAGCATGTAGGGAAGCAAGGGCTGACTTCAGGGAGTCTGTAGTACAACATGAAGGTCTTCCATCCCTTCATGCATTTAACAGATTCCACTTATTAGCTAACGGTCCTGATTCTTGACAATGTTCACTAAGGCAGAAAGGTAACGTTCATTATAAAATGAAGTCCAGCCCTAACCAGTTTGGCTCAGTGTATAGAGCGTCAGTCTGTGGACTCAATGGTCCCAGGTTTGATTCCTGTCAAGGGCGTTTACCTTAGTTGCAGGCACATCCCTAGTTGGGGATGTGCAGGAGGCAGTTGATCGATGCTTTTCTCTCATCGATGTTTCTAACTCTCTATCCCTCTCCCTTCCTCTCTGTAAAAAATCAATAAAATATATTTAAAATGAAGTCCAGGTGTTAAGTTTTATCCATTCTCACAAAGTAATTGACCAAAGACCAAGTCTTTCAAGGCTGAGGTGAAGTCTGGGATGCTAGAGCAAATGTATGTGGTGTGCCAGTTCATGTGGTCTGTCCTGTGTGGAGGACACGGAGGAGTGCAGAATCACAAGGGTCTTATTCTGTATTGACAAAGAGACTTACATGTAGACATGTACCATTAAATCCAAAAGGGATTCATGCAGAATCATTCTGTTTTAATGTCAGTGGAATTAATTAAATGCATAATAAATGCTTAGTTGTGTATTTCTTTCCTCATTTTTAATATAATCTTATTATTATAACTGGCCCAAACCTTGCTTGCCTTTTGAGATGTCCTGTGCGTGTGTTGTTGGTGGATAAAGTGAAAGGAATCTGAAGCTGAAAATTAGATTGCATAGAATGTAGGCAGAATTGCCAGTTTCCTTCACCAAAGCCCTTTATTTATTTTTGAATGACAGCACAAGCCCCATAGCAACTAATTCTGTACCTACCCACTGGAACCCCAGATTCATCAAATACAATTTGTAAGAGTAGTTCCAACTTCCGGAGAGAAAACACACCTCTCAAATTGTCTCAGAATCAGATAAATGCTGTAAAATCACTTTGAATGACACATGTAAAACAATGACCCCTAGTGGTGAAAAGCCAAACCTAATTATGAGACTAAACTCTGAATGGGTTGGGTAAGAATGCATTCAGTTACAAAACAACAAGGAAGCTTCTGAGTAGAGAACACACAGCCTTGTCTCCTAACTCAGCAGTGACACTGGAGTAACTCCAAAGCCCCCATATCTCATATAAACCTAGAATTGGACCAGGAGGCTATCTTCTAACTTCTCTCTCATTATAGCAACACTCCACACGGTGTTACTTCTAGCTACACATCCAACTCCTGCCTGAAAATTCCCTTACAAGCATATGCAGGAGTTATTTGCATGAATCTTCAGTTAGCCAGTGCGTTCATGTGTTGCCATCTCCAGTGCTATAAACAGGACATGCACAGCCCCAAACACCTCCCCTTAAATAGTAGTCTATTAATTGTTTTAAAATGCAATGCTTTGGGTCTGGAGAATATTATACTAAGTGAAATAAGCCATTCAGAGAAAGACATGAACCATATGATTTCACTGGTGATCAAAATAAACTAACAAACAAAGTAGAAACAGACTCTTAGATGCAGAGAACAGACAGACAGCAGTCAGAGAGGTGGAGAGTTGAGGGACTAGGTGAAAAAGGTAAAGGAATAAAACAAACACAAACAAACAATTAAAAAAACCTCGTAGACACAGAAACCAGTATGGTGATTACCAGAGGAAAGAGGTATTGAGGGGAGGTAGAAAAGGGTAAAGGAGGGATAAATGGTAATGGAAGGAGAAAAATGGAATGCAATCATTATGGGAGATAATCATGGATCTGCTATACACATACAACCCACTTATTCAAAGCTTTCAAGAGCAGGTAACTGAACTATTGAATAAATCTAAGTGACCTTTCTATAGCCAGGCCTTATGCATGCATCAGAAACAATTTCATGCCATAGCAAAATTTTGTAGCAAATAGAATCAGACTGTGCTATTGAGTAAAAAGCTATCAACAAACTCAAATGTCTTTATCAGAATTAAAAATCTGGAAATATCTATAGCAAGAGCTTTGCAAGAAATCAAAGTAACAATCTACAGAAAGCAAAAGGGAAGCAGGGAGAACATTAATGGCCCTGTCATTGCCAGCCTGTACCCTTTTCTGCGTGCATTAGACACACCCTTACCCTCATGCTGAATAATCATGACTCAGCACACATACACTACATAGCGTAACCCTAATTTTGGGAATGCTTAATAATTTGTACTTTTTTTTTTTTTTTACTTTTGTTGTTATTGAGGAATAATGAACACAACACAATGTGCAGATTTTCAGAGTAGAGTTGGATCAGTTTAGACAAGTGTCTGCCCCTGACTACTGATCTAGATAGAGAACGTGTTCAACTCTTCAGAACTGTGCTGGGGCCCCTTTTAAGTTAGCCTTCTCTCCAACCCAGGCAACTACTGTCCTGATTTCCTTCACTAGAGATTACTTGTGCCTATTTGTGAACTAGTATATATAAATGTGAGAATGGAGTATGTACTCATTTTTCTTACCCAACACATTCCACTAAATTTATTTTTGGAACTCAATAATGGGTTGCAACCTCCACTTGGAGAAAATTTTGCTGAAATGTATACCATAAACTAGCGTGCATCCGATTAGCTTCGTGTGAAAAAATGCAAGTTCTCAGGCTTCTCCCACAGAGATGATGATTAAATAGATTACTGGGACCGATTGCAGGCCAACTCAGCATACATCCTAGTGTGGATCTGATGCAGGTTATTCAAGGACTATATTCTAATACAGTTTACAGCCAGGTTTCTCAATCATTCTACACAATGCCTTCATCATGTCACCATCTTTATCCCCTTTAAGGAACTGCAATGAGTCCTCCTTCACTGCCTATAAATCAAGCCAAAATACCTTCCGCTGACATGTGAAGCCGTCCATCAAAGGTCTTGCTGTCCCAGCGGGTACACTTCCCTATTATTCAGCAACAATCCCCATTGTCATCAGTCTCCTTAGTGACCAACCCCCTCCCACTGCCCATTCATTCCCACACTGCAAAATTCAATGCTATTTGTTTTGCCTACATTCAAGAACCTAGCAATGCTCTTTACATTGAATAACAGCCTCAGATTAGTATTTTCTGGAAACTGTGATGGTGGTGGTGGGAGCATCTGTAGTAGCCAAGTCTGCAAGGCATCAGAGCCTCCTTCAGGTGGACTGATTGTCCTGTGTTAATTCTTCTCCACAAAAGTTCTCTGTGCTATTTCCCTGATTAAGAGAGCATCCTTCGGCTCTCCCTCCTTGTTAGAACTTGGTGGCATGTGGGCTCTTGGTATATTTGGGAAAAGATGGGTCTTAATTCTCTTTATGCTTTCCTACTCTGCAAATAAGAAGAGAGGCCTCTTGAGTTAGTGAAATAAAAGCTGTAGAAATAGATCATTAAATGAAGGGAATGGCGGTAGACTAAAGATAGGAGGCTATAGAAGCTAAAGGAAAACTTGAATGTATAGTTCTTGTGTTCTAATCTCTTCTCTCTGGCCCACATGAAACACTTCAAAGATGTATGGATACCAGTCTTCAAAGCACCCTCTCAATTATATTCGTTCATTCTTTTCCTCATTCAACACATATATTTAAGTTTCTACTATCTCTCAGGTACTTTTTTAGGCACTGAAACCACCGCCACAAGTAAAATAAAGTCCATGTCTCAAGGAACTTGCATTCTAGGGGGAATACAGACAGTAAACCTGTCAACATATGAGTGACAGATATTAAGGGCAAGGGGAAAAAAGAATATAGTATTTACAAATGTTGATAATGGAGGTTCTCTTCAATAAGGTGACGTTTTAACAGACTTGAAAGGGGTGATAGAGTGAACTATCCAGTTATCTAGAGAAGTTCAGGAAGAAAAAGGAGAATTGCAAAAGCCCTGAGGTAGAAGGCTTTTTAGTGCACCTCCCCAGTGGGGAGGTGTGCAGGAGGCAGCTGATCGATGTTTCTCTCTCATCAATGTTTCTAACTCTCTATCCCTCTCCCTTCCTCTCTGTGAAAAATCATATATATATATATATATATATATATATATATATATAGAGAGAGAGAGAGAGAGAGAGAGAGAATGAAATGAACTTTTCAGCAGCTGTGAGATGGAGAGATCCCAGCTAGGCCAAGGACCTCAGGTCTCATTGTCCTCCCAGCCCTTCAACCCTCACCAAAATGCCCTCAATAAAATGGCTTGATCTTTAAGAAGAGATAAAATGAAGAGTTTTGAGGGCACTCATGCATTATGCATTTTATATTTTATATTTTCATATATTTCTTCTTGCTACTGTGTTGAGAATAGACTAAAGGGGAATAAGAGAGTAATGAAAGAGGCTATTATAATGAACCAAGTAATAAACAATGATGGTAACTTGCATCAGGGGAGCAGAATGAAAGGAGTTTAAAATACAATTATATATATACATATATATATGTGTGTGTGTGTATGTATGTATATATATATATATATATATATATATATATATATATCATAGTTATTTTGTAACTCATTCATTTTTATTTAATTTTTCAACTATAGGTGACATATAATATTACATTAATTTCAAGTATATAATACCTTATAAAGGTATTTGAATGTGATAAAGAGAAGATCTGCTAAAGTATGAGGTATAAGAAAAACAGAATAGTACAGGATAAACTCAGTGTGTTTTGGCCTGAGTGAATAAGAGATGGAGTTGTCATTTACTTACATTACTAGAGGATCAGATTGGACTCAGACTAGGAAGACATACTTGATTGAGATGCCATTAAGACACCCAAGTGTATATCTAGAAAGCAGTGTATGTAAAACTTTAGAGTTCATGTGACATGTTTAGTTCAGAGATATGTCTTAGTTTTGTTGGTTTATCGATGGTGTCATCAGGTAGTCATCAGATGAGATGGTTGTACAAAGAGAAAGAAGTCTAAGGACTGAGCTTTGGGGCATCCCCAATCTATGGCTGTTGGGAAGATGCAGAGAAATAAATACAGAAGATGGAAGAGAAATGTCTAATTATAGAAAAGGAGAAACACATGGAAGTGGTGTCCCAGAAGCCAAGTGATAAGAATATTTTAACAAGGAGCATGTTATCAACAATATCAAATGCTCCTATTGGGTCAGTAAGATGTGGTCTGAGAATTAATTATTGAATTTAGAAATGTGGATTTTTGCGGGGTTTAATAAGAGGGGGTTCAGTGAATATGCAAATACTCACAGAAATGTGTTGAAAAGAGAATTAGAGAAGATAAATTAGAGATAAAAATTATAAGTAATTCTCTTAAGGTGATAGGACATAAATGTGGTAGTGAAATGGTGGTGGAGTGTTTGAACTAGCTGAACAAACAAGTGGGAGCAAGGTACATACACTTGCACATATATCATATTTTTAAAAATAAATATATAGTAGGTTTGTGAGCTCAGGAAGTAATCCAGTTAATAGAGTTAAAAAAGCTAAATAGGAAGGGGTTAAAGAGAGAGAGGAAAGAGAGAGAATCCCAGAAATCTGGACCATAGGAAATGAGATCCAGATAACAGGGGAGGTGCTGACCTTTGGACCATGGAAAAATCACTGGTAGGACCTGCAAGGAAAAATGAGCGTAGGGATACTGATGGTGCGCATATGATGGGAAGTCTACAGAAGTTTTCTTCTGGTTGCTTCTATTTTCTCCACTAATAGAAATTGAGGTTATCAACTGAGACAGAAGCTATCAGAGGAGCAAGAGAAGGTACAATTCCTTTAGGAAAATGTCAGGGTACAAGGGCACAGTAGGGTTTCTAGGCAGCACTGAGGGCCCACATGAGCATTATCGTGAGTATAAAATATAAGCAGTCGGCATGATTGGCTATCTCATGTGAGTTCATCTTTTTTTCTTCATACATATGTTTTTATTGATTTTTAGAGAAAGATGAAGGGAGAGAGAGAAAAAATCACTGATGAGAGAGAAACATTGATCAGCTGCCTTCTGCATGCCGTCTAGCAGGGATCAAGCCTACAATCAGGGCATTTGCCCTGACCTGGAATCAAACCAGTGACTTCTTGGTGCATAGAACAATGCTCAATCAACTAAGCCACACTGGCCAGGTCGAGTTCATCTTTATTATTGTCATCTGCAGGAAACAGACCCAATGAGGTGATCTGAGTTGCTGGAAGGCATATAATAAGCATCAGAGATACTCCTGGTCCTGGTTCACTGCCACCTGCCTACATGCTGTTCTGTTTTGTTCTCAGTTTCACATGTGTTGGTTTTGTTTCTCTAAGCAGATATAAAACTCACTCAGGATAGTAGTGTGTCTCCTCTGCCACCTGAGACTTTACAAGATCTCACACTATAAATAACATATTTAATTTCATCATTTATGTTTCCAGAAAGTTTTTATTTTCTGACTATAACCATTGTGGCTGATTGAATAGCTTACTAGAGTCTATTCCCTTGGAGAATGCTATAAAGTGACTACTCCATAATTATGGAGACAATCCATCTAAAAAAAAGGATAATCAATATAAGTAAAGGACAACATGAGTGATCACCTCTCTTCTATCTCTAAGATTTATATCTTTGAGATGAAGGGAACTTCAGCTGAGAGCCCCCTTTATTTTAGAAAGGAATAGCAATGGAGTATTATTTTATTAAACTTATAATTATAAAAAATAAAGCAAGTCTTTTTAAATTCCCTTTGGAAATAGGTCCAAAGATTTCAGAGATATTGTTACTAGTAGTTGTCACTCGTAGTAAAGAGAACTTGAGCCTATATTCCTTATTCTCAGCCCAGTTCTTTTTCTATGATGTCACAGAGATCTACCAGAAGCTAAAGACGTTATCCTCAAACCCTAAGGTAACAAGACTGCTTAGCTTTCTCCTTCTCAGACTTGGGCTTGAAGGGGTGGATTAAGATAACACATTTCTGACCCTCACAAGAGAAAAGCCTTTCATCTTGGCACATGAAACATCAGTAATTAAATTCTAAAGTAGTTGTTCCCAGTGCATGGTCTTTCAGGGTCCTCCAGATTGCAAATGTGCTGGACCCTCCGTAATAGTAATAGCAACAGTAATAGAAATAGTAATCAACACATTTTTTTGCGGAAAATGAGTAAAATCAGATCCACCAGGGAGACTGTCAATGGACATGAGGAAACATACATTGGAACCTCTAGTTGGAACCGGCAAAAATAAAAATGTTGTACGTCGTTGTCGTGTATGTGCCACTCATAAACTACACAGTGAAACGCGGTACATGTGCAAGTTTTGTAATATACCCCTGCACAAAGGAAAGTGTTTCGAACACTACCGCACAGTGAAGCACTATTAGACTATAGTTTTTTTTATAAGATCTGTTGAAAATTTCGAAAAAAATGTAATTTTGTATAAATAAAATTATTTTGATTGTGAAAGAGTGTTTTTTTATGTTTACCTAGAATGTAGTAATTTTGTGTACATAAAAAATACAATAACACATATTTTGCAAAGTAAATAAATAGAGACCTCTTTTTAAACTAAAACACTGAAAGTTTCATAGAAAAATATCAAATAGATAGAAAGATACGAATATTTTACAAAAAGTCTAATTTTGGCGAGAAAATGTCAAAAAAGCCCCGCGTTATGACGCGATATGGCGGAAAAATGCCCGATTACAAAGTGTTAATAGTAACGGTAATGTATAGCAGAATAGTAATAAGCAATATTTTTTAAAAAGCTTAGTGTTTGGGCTTTTGTCTCCATTGTGAATACATGGTTTAGTCATGAGATTGGATGAAAACCAGACATTATCTCATTGGTGTCTCAAAAGAAAGGCGTTATGGGTCTTCCTGTTCAACCTGGCTAGGTTTATTTTGAAATTAATCAAAATACGTTTTAAAAGCACCTACCTCAAGACACTGGGCTCAAACTGAGAATGTAGGAAAGTGAATTCCTGTATACTCCAGTGGCTAAAAGCATTGGATTCAGGGTAAGTAGCCTTGGGGTTGAGTCTCCGCGTCACCATTTCCTCCTGCTGTGACTCAGGGTAATGCAGTTTGCTTTTCACAGTGAATCTTCATCATCTGCAACATAAAGGTATAATATTGGGCTCTTCGATTTGGGTCTGGCATGCAAGCAGCTTCATTCTGTCCTAACAACAAGTAAAAATCAGAACAATTTGAAAAAAACATTAAACACTTCTCTTAGATTCCTCAAAGAAGGGAAGTCACAGGACAAAACATTGACCTGAATATTGGAGAGACAGGCAGGTGGACATAGAGATTCACAATTCACAAGAGCAGAAACCTCCTGGGAAGCCAGGATCAGAGTAGGACAACCTGGCAGCTCAGTGTGACCAAACCTGAGAAAGAAAAGTTTCAGGGGACCCAGTCACAGAGGACTCTCACACTTTGGGGAGTTCTACCTCAGGAGCTTGGCCAGGTCCTCACAGTAACTAGCAAAGAAAAAATGGCCTCTTGTTTCCAGAAGCTGGAGGAGAAAAGATATAACTTTGAATTACACAAGAAGACCTGCCCTCAGGAAAAACATCAATCGTGCATCACTTAAGAACAGAGATATGTTCTGAGAAGTGTGTCCCCGGGCAATTCTGTCCTTGGGTGAACATCACAGGGGCACTTGCACAGAACTATGTGGTGTAGCTTATTGCATACGTCGGCTTTATGGTATAACCTACTACTCCAAGACTACAAGCCTGTACAGCATGTTACTGTATAAAACAACATGCGACGAAATCAAGCACAAGGGAAAACGATGTAATCAAAGGACATGGTAAACATGTAATGTCTAAGGCTGCTCACGGTGTTAACAGGACCTGATGTTTTACAATAGGCTTTTTTTTTTTAATAAGCAGAAAGAGTACGCTTAATACATAAACCAATATAATACAGTCAATATCAGTAAACAGTTATCTATTATCATTATTAGATAATAGAGGCCTGATACATGAAAATTTGCCCAAGAGTAGACCTTCCTTCTCCTGGCTGCCGGCACTGGCTTCCCTCCAGCACCCAGGACCCGGACTTACCTCCTCCAGCCACTCACAGGCAACCAGGATACAGGCTGTTTCCCTCCTCCAACTTCCCACAGGAACCCAGGACCCGGGCTGGCTTCTCTCAGGCCACCGCAGGTACCTGGGACTTGGGCTAGCTTCCCTCTGGCCCCGACTTTGTCAGGAAGGATGTCTGGAATGATGTCCAGAAGATGTTGGTCTAATTAGCATATTACCTTTTCATTGTTATAGATTACGTACTATACATAATTGCATATGCTATCTAATCTAATAAAAGTAATATGAAAATTGACCTTTACTCCGTTACACCTAAGCCATGCCCACCAGCCAAGCCACGCCTGCCAGCCAATCAGAGCGACTGTATGCAAATTAACCCAGCCAAGATGGCATCCAGCAGCCATGGAGCTAGAGCAAACAGGAGGCTTCTGTTGCACCAGTGATGGAGGAAACTACCTGCCTAGGTTGGCTGTGGCCTCTGCTCAAGGCAACAAAGTTTTAATTATAGAAGCCATGGAGCTGAAGCAAACAGGAGGCTTCCTTTCACCAGTGATGGAGGAAATTGCCTGCCTAGGCTGGCTTTGGCCTCTGCTCAAGGCAACAAAGTTTCAATTATAGAAGATAAATAAACCCCAGAAACCTGATTCCAGCCAGCCTTGCTGGGACGTTGGGTCAATAGGAGCTGTGGCCAGCCTGCAAACAGCCATCAGACCCTCACCCAGGCTGGCCAGGCACCCCAACGGGAACCCCACCCTGATCCAGGACACCCTTCAGGGCAAACCAGCCATCCCCCACTCATGCACCAAGCCTCTATCCTATATAATCCTATATAATAAAAGGGTAATATGCAAATTGACCCTAACAGCAGAACAACTGGGAATGACTAGTCACTATGACACACACTGACCATCAGGGGGCAGACACTCAATGCAGGAGCTGCCCCTCGTGGTCAGGGCACTCCCACAGGGGGAGCTCTGCTCAGCCACAAGCCAGGCTGACAGCTGACAGTACAATGGTGGTGGAAGGAGCCTTTCCTGCCTCCTCAGCAGCACTAAGGATGTCCGATTGCAGCTTAGGCCTGCTCCCTACTGGCAAGTGGACATCCCCTGAGGGCTCCTGGGCTGCCAGAGGGATGTCTGACTTCCATCTTAGGCCTCATCGCCCGAGGAGTGGGCCTAAGCCAGCAGGTGGACATCCCTTGAGGGGGCACAGGCCGGGCAGAGGCCCCCCCTCTTTCCCCCTGCCCTGAGTGCACAAATTTTTGTGCACCGGGCCTCTAGTAATTTTATAGGACTGGTAGCACAGTAGGTTTGTTACTGCAGCATCACCACAAACATGTGTGAGAAGCCAATCTAAAATGGCTACATAATATATGCTCCAAGCCAATCTGGAAAAAGGCAAAACTATGGACACAATAAAAAGATTAGAGGTTGCCAATAGTTATGCAAGAGGGGGGTATGAAAAGCGAGAACACAGAGCAGTTTTAGGGCAGTGAAACTATTCTGTCCAATAGTACATGGTAGATACATGTCATTATACAATGTCAAAATCCACAGAATGCACCACACCAAAGTAACCCCAAATATAGACTGCACAACACCAAAGTGAACTCGAATGTAAACTATAGACTTTGGGTGGTTGTTGTTCTAGAATTTCTGCTGTAGAGCGGCCACTATGCTAGAAGATCTCATTCCCAATTAATTACTTAATCTCTAACACCCTAGCTGGACTACAAGTTCCATGAGGATAGCAATCCTGTCTTGCTCACAGTTGAACACCCATCTCTGGCAGTGGGAAGCCATGACTATAGCTAGACCTGGGAAATCACGAGGAAGGATCAATGTCACCAAAGCCCAAGGAGAACTGGTGAAAGGGCGGTGCAAGACTACAAACCGGCCAATGGGGATGGAGAGGAAATGACCCAAGTCTAACTGCATCCTTCCCCCTGTGCAACCAAACCCTGGCCCTTCCCTCGACCAATCAACAGGGGCCACACACACGTTACCCCACCCACTACTTCCGGCCCTATAAATCCTTTGTTTTCCTGAAACTCATGGTCTCTTCCCTCTGCCCCGCCACTGCGTTGGTGAGCATGTGTGGGACGGGAACTCAAGCTAGCTTGATTAAAGGCTTGGCATGTTTTTTGCATCGGTCTCAGGGCTCCCTAAGTGGTCTTTGGGGATCACGACAACTGGGTGTAACACTGGAACAGTGCAAGCGTCGCCACCGGCAAGGTCATACACGTGTGGAGAGCAGCAGCAGCCAGTACCAGAAATGTACAGCAAAGCAGGAAAGAAGTGGGCAAGAAAAATCCTCCTTTCTCCTGCTGAATGACAGTCTCCTTCTTGTGATTTTTCTTAGCTAAACCCAATAGTAAAGCAGAAGGCGAGAATTAGTACCATAGTTCATAGGAGTCAGTCTCCCAGGATTTGGAAGCCGGCAGAGAAGAACAAATATTTGGGAACTGGGTAAGGAAGGTTGGCGATGAAGAATAATCAACATGCTGATATTAAGCAAGGTATCTTTGATATCTTAACATTTATTTATGAGAAAAAAAGTATAAATACATGGAAAAACTTGATGAAAGCAAAGGGATAGAACGTTTTAGTCTGTTCATCCTTTAAGCAACTCCAACAAATGAGATGCCGGGCAACCTGAAAGACTTGGAACAGCATCTGGAACATAGAATTGATAATATCTTGCCATAAAGGACTGTCATTCGGAGCTGCTAAAAAAGTTTCAGAAGCAGTTTGCCCTTTAGCCTCCCCTTTTATCTAAAAATACTCAGCAAGAAAGTGACAAAGCTAGAACTTCCTTCTTCCTCCCCAGAAGCCCAGCCCAACCCCTGCTCAGTTCAACCACTTAGCAATTTACAGGGGGAAATGGGAACAAATTAGTGCGGATGATTTCGGGCCACTAATTGGCTGCCTGGCTGTCGCACCAGCTTCGCAGTTGCTAAATCAAATTGATAGCTAAAGGCCATGAACTGTTTAGCCTGCTGCTCTTCTGATTCAGGGCTTGGAGGCAAAGGAAACCCTGGCATTATGGTCAATTTGTCACGACCCACCCATCATCCCCAGGACCCTGCACAGTCAGCATGTCTTCTGGTAACTGTGGGGCTGGTGATGAGGTTGTGGCTCTGAAAAGGCGACAGGCTGCCACTCTTGGGGAGATGTTCTCATCCTTTCTGACAGGCAGCTAGGCGTTGGGGGTGAGCTGTGAAGCTGATACAGTTCTGGAGAAGCAGTGGGAATTCTTGGATAAATGAGAGAATTTATTATGGAGCACTTGTGCTACATAACAATGAAATGAGGAGTTGCAAAAATTTTCTTTGCCTTGAGCAGAGACCCAGCCAGCCTAGGGAGGCAGTTTCAACTCTATCACTGGTGCAAGGGAAGCCTCCTGTTTGCTCTAGCTCCATGGCTGCCGGCCACCATCTTGGCTGGGTTAATTTGCATACAGCTGCTCTGATTGGCTGGTGGGCGTGGCTTAGGTGTATCAGAGTGATTGTTAATTTGCATATTACTCTTTTATTAGATTAGGTATTTAAGCATTCAGTATGTGCTAGGAACAGGTTAGCAAAACAAAATCCCTATGTTCAAGGACCTCTTGATCTAGAAGCAGATAGAGTAAGGTACTAGGACTATCTAGTAGAGCACACCCTTTTAATCCCTTCACTATTTTGCCTCTCCAAAGGTTGTTTCATGTGAGGATTACATAAATTAATAAACATAAAATATTTACAACAGTTACTGATACATGGTAAGCACTCAATATATGCTAAATATGAGATATTAATATTAAAATACAATAACTAAAAATGGTTTTGAACATGGATTTCTTTAAGGAATAAATATTCTTTAGAAGCATACTCTCTGGCAACCTTGCTAATACACATATATTGCCAATTGTGCATTTCTATATTATGCTATGATTGACACATTTTTCCACCAAAATAATTACATCCTCATGAGATGACTCATTAGAAAATAGATCTATCAAATATATTGTATATATTTGTCTATCATTTCTAATTTTGAAGGCACTGTACAGGTTAGTGTCACAAATATAAAATAATATATATAGTCAACTATCTCTGCCCTCAACTGACTTTTAATAATCTTTGGAAGATAAACCACAAGCCAATTAACCAGGGAAAATGAGCCACATCAAAAATTGACAGAGATTCAAAAGAAGAGAGAATCTTTATAGGCTCAGAGGAATACCTGAAGAGGAATGGTAGTTAGAGGAATAAGAGCGCAAAGAAGAGCAAGAGAGACTTTATCTGTTTTTCTCATCCAGGAAGGTCTCAAAAAAATTACAAGGGTATTAAACCAAATGACTTGCAAAGAAGGTGTCAGGAAATTTTACAGAAAGATAAAGCTGGATGGAATGGAATGTTAAAATGGGAGAGGAAAGTGCCAGAGCTGGTTGAAGGCTATGAACTTCATTCAGTCTCACTGTTGATTCAGAATGATCTCAGACTGAGTAGATAGAATTGTGGAGGCCCCCACATGCCTCATCAAACTCAGGGTTTAATTCGGTATGGACTTTGACATTGTCATCAGAAGTGGGACTTTTTTCTAAGCTAGAAGCATCTTGCTGATTTTTTTCTGAGACAGGCATAAGTTAAATATTCACATGTGTTTTCTAGAATATCTGGTTCATGTTAAGCAAAAAAAAAGGGGAGGGGAGGTTGAAAAGGTGTATGTAAGTCAAATCTCAGCATACCACAGTTTACTTGAAATGCACTAAGGGGTTCATTATTTAAAAGACTTTGTAACAAAGCCTCACTAAAAACAAGTAAGGGATTTGGGAGATTGTCCCAGCTTGCCCATCTTTCAGCTGTGGGACTTGAAGTCATTTCAATACACTAAAACACTTTGACTTCATATTATAAAGAGTCCCTGTCCTGGGTTGTTTCCAAAAGGCTGTATCAAGCCTCAGGTGAGTTAATGTAGGCGATGGCACGTTGCGAACTGTAAAGTCCCATGTCGTTACAATTTCTTGAAAATATTTAATATGTACCTAATGGGTTGTTTTATAATGAAACCATTTCCTATTAAGTTGAGTCACTGTTTTATTGGTTTAAAAAATGTTTAGATTTTGATATCATGTGAGTCAGCCTAATGATTTCAGCCTTCTCTGTACATCAAATGGTTTCACTGTAGTATAAAGTTGGAGCAAGAGTTCAAGACCTGAACATGAGAAAATGACACCAGAACAATTTGCTCTATTGAATTTTGGTGCAATGGAGTGCACTAATCAAAGGGAAGATGTTTTTAAGTAAATGGTATTATGCTACTGATACATATGAAAGCAATGTTAATTATTTTCCTCTAATTATGAATTTGAGTTGAACTTGGTGTTGACATGGTAGAGTCACACCTTGACAGCAATTAAGATCACTTAGCTAGAACCTCTTCCTATCCTGGACCACACACATAGGACGATCCAGTTGGATATGTTCCAGTTAATCCAGACATTCCATTTGTAAACAAAACAAAACAAAACAAAACAAACAAACAAACAAAAAGCAAAGAAACACCTTGTAAATCTTCACAGAAGCAAATAAAAAATTGGGGGACTTTCCCAGATTTAGTATTTCCTGAGTATGTGACAGCAGAGACAAAAATCTTCCATGCTGCCACTTATCGATCACAGACTGTGCAATTACAAAACTCTGTAATTGTCAGGATCCTTATCTAAATAAAACCTGTACGTTTATGCTTTGAGGTTCCCAGGAAATGTAGAACTCAAACAGCGATTATTCTTAATAGTGTCCTATTAAGCCAGTTCCAGACTGTTTGGTCTCTGGCAGGGGATGTGTGATGAAAAGGATGGACCAGGATGGCTCTTGCAGCCCGGCACACTAATTCCTTTCTAAGCGCCTTAACGCAATTTCAGGAGGCAATGGAAACAAATGAGCCGACAAGGGAAAGCGGACTTTCTTTATCGCTCCCTTTCTCACAGGTTAAGCTCTCTGCTCACAGGCTGCCTGGAGGAGTCTCAGTGTCCAGAACAAAATTACACTTCCGTCTCAGGAAAAATAGTCAGTTACCCCCCAAAAATCAATAAACAGCAAAACCTATCCAAACTTCTCTCGATGCATGTCTTAGAATCTCCTAGACAATAAGTGTGCCCTAAACAGCCTGTCTAGTTCTTGATAATGGTGAGTTTCAATATTTAGTCTTTAGTCCCAAATATCTGTGTGTCTGTGTGAATCTGTGATGCATGGGTGGGGGAAAAAAAAAAAAAAGTCTGTAATCTAAAACTACCAAATGCCATGAGCTGAAATGAAAGATTAGATACCAAGTCAAGCCAAAGCCCAAATCTATCATGGAGACAGGGTCAATGATTAACCACCTTGAAGGGTAATGCTGAGGATAATCAAAACAAATCCTAATAATAAAAGAGCTCTTATATTGTGCAGAGATTTTAAAATCCATTCTTTCTCTCTTTCATTCAATCAACCCCTTTTGTTCCAGACACTATTCCAGGTTCTGGGGTACAGAGGTAAACACTCTGAACAAGAAACATACTTTCTGGAAGTTTTGATTCCAGATAGATGTGGTTGGGAGGTACAGACATCCATCAATGTACACACCAGAAAATATCAGAGGGGCAAGTGCTATAATGAAACTTAACTAAAGGCTAGTATGAGTTCATCCTCCACCACAAGGCTATGAAAGTACAAGTGAGTAATGGGGATAGATGCCTGTCAGTACAAAGTTCACAAAATCCCCTGGTTTAGGCGAGATGGAATGGCCAGGAATCTCTGAATCAGGGACTGGGTCCTATTTCAAATCTCTGTTCTCTGTGCCATGCTTTTTTTTAGAATTGTCTTATTTTTTAATAGATGCGTATGACCAGACACATGCTCACACAGAGATCCACAGCCTATGGAGTCAGCACGGTATTAACAGTGACAGTCAGGGCTGCAATTTACCAAGGAAAGATTGAAGATCCTAGAGTTAGATGGAGCCCAGTTGGAATCTTAGCTTCTCTACTTATGTCTGTATGAACTTGGACTTCTCTAAGCTTCAATTTCTATAATACGTATAGATGATAGGTTGTTAAAGAGGGTTGAAGAACAATGTAATGTTTGCCTTTAAATACTACCTCGCTCAAGTTTGCAGGAAAAGCTGAACAAGGAACTCCTTGAAGAATAGAAAGCAGAATAGAATATTGTAACTTGCAAAGTGTATTTTCTATTAGCCATGACTTGGGAGACAAGGAAATTTCCCTAAGAAACGTACCAGGTGCTAACCCAATGTCAGCTCCTCCTATGTTGGAATATTACTAGATGATTTTATTTGTTGAAAATGTTTAAATGTTATCCTTTTTAACAACATTGGGCTAAAACAATAACATAAAAATATTTCTACCCGTGAGAATTTAATATTATTATAGCTTACAGCTAAAGCAACACTGGAGGAAAAAAAAAAAAAAAAAGCAAAAACTACTACTAGCCCTGACATATCAGTTACACAAATTATTTCTGAATGATAAAAATCTTGTTTGGGGGGATTTATATAGATCCCCAACTTAGATTAAAGGTCAGGTAAACTACATCTAAGGACGGAACTAAATCCATCAAGCTTGCAGCACAGTAGACAGCATCTTCCCAAGGAAGCATAAAGAAATGAAACTCACTTTTATTTGCACAGATGTCAATATATTGAGTATTGTTTTGCAACTTTCATGTGTATGTATCTATAGTCTTCTGAGGTTCTAAAAAAAGATTTAGACATGGCTTAAAATTATTTGTGGGAAATCAGGAATTTACTTTAACTGCTATATACTAGATGCTTTAATTAAAGGAGGTTAATTAGACCCCCGCTGCCATTGTGGTTCCGTGGTTGAGCGTTGATCTATGAACCAGGAGTTCACCATTCAATTTTCACTCAAGGCCAGGTTGCTGGCTCAATCCCCAGTAGGGGACTTGCAGAAGGCAGCTGATCAATGATTCTCTCTCATCATTGATATTTCTCTCTCTCTCTCCCTCTCCCTTCCTCTCTGAAATCAATAAAAATATTTTTATTTAAAAAAAGAAGGCTAGTTAGAGCCTCAATTTACAAGGTTGTTTTAAGTTTAAATAACTAATTTAATTCACTAAGTATAAAGCCTCGAGCAGGGGTCCTCAAACTTTTTAAACAGGGGGCCAGTTCAATGTCCCTCATGTTGGAGGGCCGGACTATAGTTTAAAAAAAAACTATGAACAAATTCCTAGCACACTGCACATATCTTATTTTAAGCAGGACAGGCAGCGGCGGCAAAAACACCCGGCATGTGGCCCGCGGGCCGTAGTTTGAGGATGCCTGGCCTGGAGCATGATAGGCAGTCAACAGATCTTAGATATCATTGTCATTATTATGCCTCCCAAGAAGTTTATTTCATAAAATCATAAAATTAAAAGGAAACTAAAACAAAACTTGCATAAAAACAGGCATTCTTTTGCTCAGTTTTTTTCGCACCTTCTTTGGCCAATGACTGTGCAATATTAAGAGGGACTCTGTTTCTCTTTACATAATTTTTCTATATAATTTTAAGAGAGGAAATCATCTCTTCAATTTTATAAAAACTATTGAGAAACAGTAATGTGTAGAGGGGCTCATTTAGTGGCTTGCTTGGGCCTGCCATGCATTTTAGCCAGCTGTGTTATATGGAATGCATTGCTCTGACATCCAGCTTTTTGCCTATTTTAATGGATGCTGTATTTCCCAGCCCCCCAATTCTTATATACGTGGTAGCTCCTCTGACTTCATGGTCAGTGTTTACCAGGATGACTGCTACTGTAATTATTTCTGTACCTGTCTGGGTTTCTGACCTCAAGGTATGTCCACTAGGGAAATAGAGACAAGCTTCATGCATTTCTGCAACTTCTAAAGAATGTAGCTCCGTTCCTTCCACATGGTAGGGTTAAATGCTTGACATGCAAATAGTTTTCCCTCCAGGGAGTGAATGGAGTTTTGAGAAATTATGTGGAAGCTTAATGGGTTTTTTAGATACCTTTAGCATGTCCTTTTATTGATTCCAAGGGATATGTTTATTTATTTGCTTGCTTGTTTGTTTTTTATTGAGACCACAGAGTCTAGAAACTTCTCCTGCCTTTTACAGTAATGCTCCTGACTTATGGATACAAATGTTGTGATTTCTGGATAATGACATGGTGACTGAATTCTGTAGAAAGCTGGAGTCAGCAACACTTTTTCCCTGAACCATATCTGACAGTGATCTTGAATGGATTTCCCTATATTAATGTGACCATTAAAGCCAGGAGAGCATCTACTGTAAGTTAGTTTACTATGCCGACTGCTTGTGTGTATCCTTAAGAATCAAGCTGAGACCCTGGCCAGTGTTTCCTTTTCTTTTTGCTTTGCTTCTTTTATTCTTTTTCCTTTCCGTTTATTGAATTTGTCTAATGTGGTTTCTATTAACCATATTACAGGATGCAAATCAGCTTTGATTGGAAACTTGCAGACATACACTTGCCTAAATACATCGTTTGCTCTAATTTCCTTCCTCTAGAAGGGCAAGAAAGGGCACAGGGTGGGGGTGGAGGGGGGATGTGTGTTTAGTTAATCCCAACCTCTGTATCTTTCTGCTTTAACAGCAGTTAATGACTGCTGCAGGAACAGGATGGGGGTGTGTGTCTATTTTCAGGCACTTTCAAATGCACGGAATAATGACCTGCCCATGTCCCTAGGCTTGTACCTGCACCCCCCCCACCCCCGCCCCGCGCCAAACAGGGAGGGCCTTCCACGCACTGCCTGCCTCAAGGACTGCAAACAGAGCTTAGGTTGGTTTAAGTAGCCAATTAGCAGTTGTTAAACCAAAGCCAGATTTTCTTCTCAGCCTACACACTCCATACCTCTAGGATCCTTTTCAGTCCATTACATTTTGCATTAAACTTTGAAATGTTGCTGCTGAACCAAAATGTGGAGTCAGAAGCTAAGGGGTTTACATCATGACTGTTAGTCAGAAATCGATGTTCTGTACAGATACTATCAACCCTATTAAACCGCGGAGCGCCGTATAAATCTTAGTTAATGGGTTGTTTAATCTGCGCCCTTTTGCCACATATCCTACTCCAAACTAGGGCCCTGGCAGTGTTTGCTCTTGTCATGGGAGGGATGTCAGCCATACAGAACCTCCCAATGCGGTTGGCCAACCCCCTCCCAGTAATATACAGAGCTTGGCCGCCAACATCTAAAATGGTTTGGGTTAATAGTTGTTGGGTTTATTTTTTTGTGTTGTTGTTGTTGTTTCCTTAGGAGTCAATAAACAAGCTCCTCCATCCACTCGAGCTTCTAATAGCAAAAGCTCGAGGTTGCCATTCATCACTGCTGCCAGAGAACCGGAAACTCCATTTGTTTTCTCTGCTGCTGACAAATGTAATTTATAGGCTTTAAAGACCTAATTATTTTCTGCGATGCGGGATTACATCCAAACACTTCTCACAGAAGGGGTGAAAGAGGTAGAGATCTTGGAAATCTGCGGGTCTCCAAACTCCGTTTCAGATTCGCAGATGGGCGGTCATGAGGATAAAAATACAAGATTGGGCCAATATGAATGGAGGCCAAATCTAACGTTCTTATGCAGCCAGTGCCCCGCGGAAGCATCTACTGTTGGTGCTCATTCCAGATAACCAGAGCTCTTCTGGGCACCCATCCCTTGGCTTCTGTGTTCTTGACGATTATCTCCAGCTCCTTCGGAGGAGCGCTGCTCTGCCTGCGGCACAGAGAGCTACGAGTATCTGGAAGTTTACTTTCTTACTCTCTCCCCCAGGGCAATTCTTAGCCAATGACTAATTAATACAAGGAAATTAAGACCTATTTTTCTTGCCTGGATGAATTTCGAATAAAAGCAGGTGTAATTCACACCCCAGAGCTCTTCTGCAAGATCCAACTGCAAGAACCAACTGGTTCTTTGCCTGAAATTGCTTCCTAGCTTGGCTTCTTCCCTTCCCTTGTCTTTGTTTCTCCCCTCTTTTACTGTGTGTGGATTTTTGGGGGGAGGTGTGGGGTTGTGGGGTTTTTTTTTGGGGGGGGGTAGCATTTCCTGAATAAATCACTTGACCAGCAATCACTGCCTCAGAATCTATTACCCACCTGCCGTAAACCACTCACCAGCTAGCCACATATGGGGAAAGTACCAGTGGGACAGTGAGAAGCAATGTTGGAAGCAGCTATTATGGTCCAAGCAGACATTCAGCAATGACAATAAACACAATCTGTATTTATCTGATTTAAAACCTCAAATTGGCCAATTCTCCTCCCGAAAAAGACTACTTGATAGGTAAGAGCTTCCTGGAGAACCACACTTACGGTCTCAGGTGGGTCTACATTCCGAAGTGGGCTGGCTATCACATCATTGCTCAAACAATTATAGACACCACCTGATGCCCTAGAACATGAAGTGCAAGCACTACCCCCTGACCCTGAAATTCTCCCGAGTTTTCCTGACCTCCCACCTAGATAGTTTTGGTTTTTACCTGATTCTGCATTCATCCTCCATGCCCCAATCTATTTGGACTATTTACTTACCCCAACATGTTTTGGCTTCATTCCAACCACAATACTTTGTTCATATTGTTGTCTACCCACATTGCACTCTCTCCTACCAGCCACTAAACTAGTATACATCTTGCCCCTCCTTGTTGACAAAGCCTCCTTTTGCCAATTTCTTGGTTGTAGCTCCTACAAAGTAGAAAATGCTTACCTTGTATCTTTATGTTTTACCTATATTGACTAACCTAAGGATCTTAAAATATTTGGGGGAGAAAAACCTCACATTATAAAACCTCTGTATCTGTCTGTCAAGTTTGATTTGTTCAGAATTAATAATGTGAGGTTTTCTCTCCCAAATGTTGCATAGATGCCTGATGTTATTTCATTGGTAAATGTTCACCTTCAGTTTTCTTTTGATTCCAGAGAAGTTCAATTTCAGAAAATGAAGTTAGGAATGAGCGTGCTACTTTACAATGCCATGCCACGGGGGAATTCCTTAGAGATCAAGAAATGGACTCAAACATAAAATACTTTATTTCCCCCACCCCATAAACTGCAGAAAATAAAAGTCTACTTAAATCTTTGTGTAAGTCACTTGAACTTAAACTGGAAAGGTATAGGGGAAACTTGTCATTAGCCTCAATAAAAAGGTTATATTTACCTACAAATGAATTAAAAGCAAGAAATTTATCAAATTCATTACTCAAATAAATTTTCACTCTGTTCACATTGATAATCCCTGCTTCTAATTTTAGGGGTGCATTGCTATACCCTGAAATTGCTTTATCTTGTTTTGGTTATGTAACTTCATCAGGCATTCAATTTTCTTGTCTGGAAAGTAGATAAAGTCATATCCTATTCTTTCCTTCCCTCCTTGATTCCATTAAGACCAGTCTTAAAAGTTTCATTTGAAGCATTAAAATATTATCATAACATAAAGATAATAAAAGAATTAAGGAATTGTGGTGTGCTCTGATAGTCTTGGACAGCTACTAATTTAAATACAAATTTTCACTACTAGATTTTCTGTGCCTTTATATTATTGTGGTGACATATATTTATCATGTAGGAAACTGTAGTATATACCTGTTTTTTACATGTGATAAAAAGCAATTAGGGATTTTATACTGTTTTACAGAGACAATTTTTTTCATTCTGAAAAAAATACATAGATACAGTGAGTTCATCAAAATTTAAATGATGACAACTATCTCTTAGATAACTTGTTTTGGGGAAGCTAAGCAACATTTCAAAGTGTTAAGTGTGCTTTTTGGTGACATGAATCAATGACTACGATGACTAGTGTGCTATGGTTATGATGGCAGAATAAACCATTTATACAGTGCACTAGTGATGATGGTAAAAGGATATTAAAAAGATGATACTCTCAGCTTCAACATTAAAAAAAAACAAGTATTTTTAGGCAAATACTATTTGCCAGCTTTTATAGTTTATCTCATTTGATCCCTGTAGTAACCCTGTGATTTAACTATGGTGGTTATCCCCATTTTACATAAGAGGACATGAGCCACCCTCCCCAAAAGTAAAATTATTACCTGTCTAAAGGGTCATTGCTAGCAAGCGGCTGAGTGGGAATTCAAACGGGGCAGTCTGACACTACAGAGCTATCATTCATAACCACTGGGTAACACAGCCTCTCATGAGCAGCCATGTTGCACCATCTGACAGACTAAAGAGTCACATGTTCTCCATATGAGACCGTGTCATACAAAAATTATCCAGATATTTACATCTTCTTTTAGGGAAGAGCAAACTAAAAATAACTGGATTGGACAGAAAAGGATTTATTATCTAGGATGCCAGGAAGTGGGTTCATGAGAAGTAAGAACAAGTCAGGACATATAGAGAAAGGAGGAAGGAGCAGCATGCAAGTACCTCATGGCCAATGACTTATCTGGAGTAAGAGAAGATAGCCTGAAGTGTACATGAGATAAACTTTCCAGAACATCATGATCCAATAAAGAGGAGAACCGGTCACTGGGTGAGTTCCTCACTTTTGCCTTAATAAGTTCAATAATTATATTTGAGGAACTTCTAAACCCTAGCATCCTCTTCTGCGCATATCTCTTTTAATATATATATTGACTGATTTCATAGTGGAAGGGAAAGGGAAAGAGATAGATATATCAGTGATGATAGAGAATCATTTATTGATTAGACTACAAGCCCAGTGCACGAAATTCATGTACGGGTAGTGTCCCTAGCAGCTGATGGCAGGGGTGCCTCCCTTCCCCTTGCCGCCTTCCACTGCTGCCAGCCCTGTCCCCTAATGGAACTCCTGGTTGAACTACGAGTCAAACTCCCAAAGGGACAATTTGCATATTAGGCTTTTATTATATAGGATAGTGAGTTAAGAAACCCCTCCCTCACCTCTTTTTCTCCTCACAATGACTTCATATGAAGGTCTGAATTATGTGTTCTCTGAGACCTCATCATTCTCATTTGGACTCTTCTCCAGAAAACTCACACATGTTTTTTCGCAAATAATGCTAAAGATTTCTCTCAAAGGGCCATGAACATAGGGGCTAGTCAAAGGAGGGAACACTCAACTAGCTTAGCTGTTTTAAAAGCAATTCACATTGAGTTCTCCCAAGCATTGCCCAAGGTTCACTTCTGTTCCTTATGTTAACTGACTTGAAAGTTAGCAATCTTACCAGGCGACTGTGTGCTCCTTTCCCTCACTTTATATTACCTTTTTGATTTCAGAGGAGAAGGGAGAGAGAAAGGTAGAAACTTCAGTGATGAAAGGGAATCATTGATCAGTTGCCTCCTGCATACTGGGAATCAAGCCTGAGACCCAGGCATGTGCCCTGACAGGAATCATAACTGTGACCTTCTGGTTCATAGGTGAACACTCAGCTACAGAGCCACACCTGCTAGACATATTACCTTTCTATCTGATTCCATCTGCTCTCTATCTTCCAATATTTCTCAAAATAAATGATCCTGTTGTCTATCATTCTTAATTTGCAGTACCATTATAGTATCGCTAGGGGCCTGCTGCACAAAAATTTGTGCACTTGGGGGAATCCCTCAGCCCGGCCTGTGCCCTCTCACAGTCTGGGACCCCTCGAGGGATGTCCACCTGCTGGTGTGCCTGGCCAGCCTGGGTGAGGGGCTGAGGGCCGTTTTCAGACTGCCCACAGTCCCTTCAGGGTTTAGGTCCCTACTGGGATGCCTGGCCAGCCGGAGTGAGAGGCTGAGGGTTGTTTTCAGGCTGCCCACAGCTCCCATTGACCCAAGTCCTAGCAAGGCTGGCTGGAATCAGGTTTCTAGGGTTTATTTATCTTCTATATTGAAACTTTGTTGCCTTGAGCGGCCTAGGCAGGCAGTTTTCTCCATCGCTGGTGCAACGGAAGCCTCCTCTTTGCTCTAGCACTGTGACTGCCAGCCGCCATCTTGACTGGGTTAATTTGCATATAGCCACTCTGATTGGCTGGTGGGCATGGCTTGGCTGGTGGGCGTGGCTTGGCTGGTGGCGTGGCTTAGGTGTAACAAAGTGGGGGTAAATTTGCATATTACTCTTTTATTAGATTAGATTATTTTTCCCTATATTTTCTATTTCCTTAATGTCTTTCCTTACTCTTTAGTATTGAATTTTGAGAGCCCCATCCTCACAGCCCATAAGAGAGGTAGCTCATTATGCTATATTTTGGTGATGAATCCTCTCTGGCTTCCACTATGTTCTGTGGAGAAACCCTAAATATAAATCTATAGAGTTGCAAACTCTTTCCTGAACTTCAAATGGATTCATCCGGTATCTGCTAAGACTCCTGCATGTACCACAAAAGACTTTGGCATGTGTCTCCCCATATTCACATAACTTCCACTTCCTGACCACAAGGATGAGTGAGGAAGAAAAGATCATTAATAAAACCTGGAAGTTATTTCTCACTCACTCTTTTTTTTAATAATATATTTTTATTGATTTCAGAGAGGAAAGGAGAGGGGAAGAAGTACAGAAACATCAGTGAGAGAGAATTATTGATTTGCTGCCTCTTGCATGTCCCCCATTGGGGATCAAACCCACAACCTGGTCATGCGCCCTGAACAGTAACCTCCTGGTTCAACCAGTGAGCCACACTGGCTGGACTCACTCACTTTTTTCTGTCTGAATCCTCTCTTCATCACCAAGACATATGTTCTTTTTTTCTTTCTAGATATTTCTATTAACTGTATTATTCACCTTAGCGTGGACCCTTTGTCTGAAAAACCATGCACTTGACTACTAAGACGTCCTATCTCTACCTTATATATGTCTTATCTTACTGTGAAGCTCTGATTATTCTCTGACTTACATCTTTAAGTTTTCTCATCACTTGACTGTTTTAGGTAAACACTTTAGTTCACCATATGCTTCATAATCTAATCTCATCTTCGAAGGTTGGAAATGTAGCCTCTATATTCAGCAAACTGGAATTTTTTATTAAAATATATGATAGTTCTTTTCCACTTCCACCCTCTGGTATTCCCTATCTGAGAATTTCCTTTAAACTCTTCCCTTACCTGCTAGGAGCAACCCATACTCTTCTTTCAAAGCCCTGTAAAACTTCTATCTTTTCTTTTGTCATTTTTAATCTTCCAGGTTGAAGACATTTGTTTTTTCTTTTAATTTCCAGAGCTCTACACTTCTATAGTTCTGATCCTATTCTTATTCTGCCTTGTATTTTAAGTGCATGTGTCTTAGAAAATTCATTTCTTTAGGGAAGGGACCATGTCTTACAACTCTTTTACACCCTAGTACATTGCACATTTGTAAGATTTCAGTAAATTTGAACGGAATTCGTCAACAGTACCGTTTAGAGTGCCTGAAAGTGTATAGTTTCAAATAGTAGTTAATCTGTGCTTCCTTTTCACAGGTCACAAAGTTGTATGAGTTACATTATGTAATACCAGCAGCAGCCAGAAAATTCAAATGATAAATTAAAAATAGATTCCCATACATAACTTAGCATATGTATGGAAGAGAGTGACCTGTTATTCCAGAAGTGAGCTTGTGTATTTTTCCTCTGCAAATGGTTCTCTGTACACATTCTAGGTTAATTACATTTGATCAGCATTTGAATTTATAGGTTAAGTTCCAGGTTATTTAACCAGACCAACATATCTAAATCCCTGAAAATATGCCAGTTATTAAAATACAGTTGTGCTGCTTGGTAGTATTGTATTCTCAGTAGATAAATGTCATTTATTTCAATATAAATAAAGTGGAGTATCTTAATTCCTGGTTGAGCCTTAGAGATTTAAGACATCTAATTGAATTGCACCTAAATTATCCCCCAAATTTTATCACCTTCAATAGCATTTACACATTTTTTGATAGGTATGGGCTGATTGCTTTAGAAACATTAGTTTACTTAAATCTTAAAACAGTCCAACTTTATAGATGAGGAAACAAAGACTAACAGAATTCTTAATATTACCCAAGTAGCAGAGCTTATAAATTATGAACCCAGGATTCAAGGAGATTGTATGTGTGAGTGTGTGTGTGTGTGTGTGCATAGCCCATAATCTATAAAGCTATGCCTAATCCAGTGGAATTTCCTCCATTCTTTGTTCTTGGAGATACTCTTGTAATTTAGGGACTATTCAGGTGGCATGCAAGGTAACTGTACAAGCCTGTTTAAAGCACAGTTAAAACATCTATTGACAATCTCAAGAATGAATGAATCCAATAGACACACATTTGCATGTTCCATCTACACTAATAAAAGAGAAACATGCAAATTGACCACACCTCTGCTACAACCCAAGACACACCCACCAGCCAATCAGAGCAACTATATGTAAATTAGCCCAACCAAGATCATGGCTGGCAGCCACAGAGCTGAAACAAGCAGGAGGCTTGGTTGCCCCAGTGATGGAGGAAGCAAAGCTTCCCCCCAGCCTGGCCCCCTGTGGACCTGGCTCAAGGCAACAAAGTTTCAATTATAGGAGTAAAGTAAATCCCAGATACCTGCTTCCAACCACCTCCCTGGGAGCTTGGGCCGCTGGGGCCATGACCAGCCTGCAAACAGCCATCAGCCCCTCACCCAGGCTGGCCACACACTCATGGAGTGAGGGTGGCCACTGGGGAGTTTGGCCAGCCTGCAAACAGCCATCAGCCCCTCAACCAGGCTGGCCAGGCACCCCAGCAGGAACCCCACCCTGATCCGGGAAACCCCTCAGGGCACAACAGTCAGCTCCCACCCATGCACCAGGCCTCTATCCTATATAATAAAAGGGTAATATGCAAATTGACCCTAACAGCAGAATGACTAGGAATGACTGGTCACTATGGCACACACTGATGACCAGGGGGCAGATGCTCAATGCAGGAGCTGCCCCCCCTGGTGGTCAGTGTGCTCCCACAGAGGGAGCTTTGCTCAGTCACAAGCCAGGCTGACGGCTGCCAGTACACCAATGGTGGTGGGAATCTCTCCCACCTCCTCAGCAGTGCTAAGGATGTCTGACTGCAGCTTAGGCCTGCTCCCTGCTGACAAGTGGACATCCCCCGAGGGCTCCTGGGCTGCCAGAGAGATGTCTGACTGCCAGCTTAGGCCTGATCCCCCTAGGAGCGAGCCTAAGCCAATAGGTTGATATCCCCTGAGGGGTCCCAGACTGTGAGCGGGCACAGGCTGGAATTGAGGGACCCCCCACCTCCCAGTGCACATATTTTTGTGCACCGGGCCTCTAGTCTATTTAATATGAAAATATATGTGAGTTTTCTTTCTCTTCACTCATCTTTAGAACAGTTTCAAATATCTAGCTCAGGGAACAATGTAGGGTGCAGTTCTCTTTGATGTTTGCTTTTGCTTCTGTTCTTACAAAGGACGCCCCAGGGCCCTTAAAATGTCTACACCTGCAGACTGAAGAAAGAGCCTCAGCCTAAAGAGGTTCCTCTGGGAGAGTGTGCTCACCCATCTGTTTTCATAAAAGTTTAATATCAGAAGGAAAACTCATACATTGTTTTAATTTAATTTTTGTTCAATCTGTTGCAGAAATCAAACTTCCACTATCTGGTGGCAGGAATCATGTGTGCACAGCTTCTGCATGGCAGGCCCTAGGATGTGGCCATGGATTCCTGGAGCTTTACATCCACTCTACCAGGACTCGGGAGGTGGAATTTCCCCTTTCTAAGCAGGACAATTCTCATTATTCAACTCAGCCTAGAACTAGGGTTTTGCCTCCCCTTGCCTTTCAAAGTCTAGAAACCAAGAGGAGATGCCCTCATATCATCACCTCACTGAACCCCAGCCAATGACAGGAATCACCTTTGCTCTAGTCCTTGTGGTGAAAGCTCCTTTAGTGAGTCTCAAGTTTAAGTCTAGTGCCATGACAGGCACTGGTTTTATTTTAGGGATAGTTCTCATGGGATAGAAAGAGACACTTTTACTCAGTTTTTACTTTATGCTCTTCTGCTTTCCAGGCAAGTTTCCTTAGCATGCAGATCAGATGCTGTTGTCATTCTAGTCAGCCACAACACATGAGGTTGCGACAGGATTGTCTCCTTTGTTTATTATTATTATTATTATTATTATTATTATTATTATTGCTCAAGAAAAGGAGGCTACTCTAAATTTTAGATGCCTCTGAATAAGAGAGAGCTTTGGCCCTTAGTGAAAAGCTAAGTACTCATCTTTGCGTCTGACATAACTGTGCCTCCCTCCAAGTAAGTACCGTCAGGAAACGTATAGCATGCGGAGTGATGAGACTTGCACATGTGGTTGGGGTGAAGTTGTCACTGAAAGTGCTGAGCCTTGGCAATTCATATTCAGTAACTATTCATTATCATCATTATTCATTTTACATAGGATGTAGGGATGGGACATGTTCAACTGTAAGACCAGGTTTAACATACAGGTAGAGTTTGTGTTTTCCCAATTTGTAAAGGATAGAAAAATAGCTTTCAACACTTAAAAAAAAGTGCCAAGTCCAGGAATCAACCAGTACCAATATTATTAAATAAGGGTGGCGAGGGGGAGAAAGACAAGGAAATGAAACAACTCTTTATTGTAGTGCTGTGGCTCTGAAACATTAGTGGCATCAGGATAACCCAACGGGTTTGATAAAACACACATTGCTGAGTACAAACTCTAGAGGTTCTAGTTCAGCAGGCCTAGGCTACAACCCAGTAAGTTGTTTTTTTTCTAACAAGTTCTCAGGTGATGCCCATATTCCTTGTCAGGGCTAACAACACCGTTTCAATGACCCTCAAGTCTACTTGCACATTGGAATCACCTAGGAGGTATTCGAAAGACAGATAATATATCTTTTATTAAGGCCAATTAATATTAGTCTAATTAAATCATAATCCCTATGGCTGAGGCTAGGCATTTAGTGTTTTAATGTGGGTAATATAAAGTGTAGAAAGGCTTGAAAATAACTATCACAAAATCCTAAATCCAACATACTGCTGGACTTGTTCTCACTTTGTTCGTTACATTTCCCGGCAGAGGCCATGGCACTTTCCTCAGCCTTTGGTCTTAGCTTGTCTGACACATGCTCTAATGTTTCAACTTCTCAGATCTAGGCAAGAAATTTAGTTTGTGCAGTGGGTAGTGTAAAAAGATGAAAATCCATCTTATGAGGACGAAATCCCTCTTTGGAGATGTCCTCTCCATCTGTTCCCATGTCTTTCTCTTCCTCTCCTCCACCCTTTTCATTGGAGAGTTCAGTGCTTGGATCTGACAGAGATCGCCAGGTAAGGACACTGTGGTTGCTGCTGAGTGATACACAGAAGATGACACCTCCCCCCGCCCCCCCTTCACACACACACACACACACACACACACACACACACACACACACACACCCCGAGTGCTTTCACACCCTCTCAGCAGCAAAGGGCAGCAGCTAATTGCTTTATGCTGAAGAGGCAGCTCAAGTCAGGAATTCAGCTGAATTAATTGGCAACTCCATCATGTCTGCTGAAAATAATGACTTGTTGTGGTGCTGGGACTCAGCAGGAGAAAACACACTGCAACAGAGCAATTAGCCATGCCCCAGCATTCATGCGGTGCCTCTCATGTCCCCACTACGTGGGACTGGGATGACAGTAGGCAGTCAACACTTGTGAGAGCTGGAGCAATGCTCCTTAGATACTTTCCAATAAGATGAAAGATGCCCTGAGCATGGGCATGTGGACAGTCAACCAAACAAGCAAGATCAATCATGCAGTCCACAGGACTTCACAGATACTCTGTTTGTTGTAGAAGCCTAGGACTGGAGGTTAGAGAACTGCTGAGCTTCTGGGGAAAGATGGTTTTAGACTTTCTACTCCCTGGCTAATGAGGAAAACATTTATCTCGGTTGAACTTCAGGTGCACAGAAATTATTTGGGGCGTCTAAAAGACTGGAATTTTTCTGACTTTGGAAGTTTTAGCGTCTGGACACATTTTTTTGTTTGTTTACCTTAGAAGGGGTTGGAGAATAAAAGAGGATAAGGCAGGCCTCATTACAAGGTTTCCTCTTTTTTTTTTTTCTTTTTTCTAGCCTATTTAGAACTTCATCTAAACCAGAGTTTTGCAACTTCATGACTCTTGATATTTTAAACTGTGTAATTATTTTGTTGTTGTTGTTTTGTTAATCCTCCCCAAGGATATTTTTCCATTGATTTTTAGAGAGGGAGTGGAAAGGATAGAGGGAAGGAAGGAAGGAGGGAGGGAGGGAGGGAGAAACATCCTTGTGAGAGGGACACATCGATTGATGGCCTCCTGCATGTGCCCCGATCAGGCCTGCAAAACAACTATGTGCCCTTAACCAGAATGGAACCCACCACCCTTCAGTATGGGGGCCAACACTCTAACCACTGAACAAACTGGCTAGGGCTAAACTATATTATTCTTTATTGTGGGGGTTCCCCATGCATTTTAGAATGTTTAGCAGCTTCCCTGTACTTGACCTACTAGACTCCAGAAGCACACCCTCCTGTTCCCCTGCCCGTTTCACAGATAAAATTATCCATAACCTGAGAAGTGCATAGGCAATGGAAATTGCCACTGTTGTAAACCTCTGGTCTAAAACACATCACCTACTCTTGATAAGCTTCTTGTGCATGTGCGGGGTCCAGCACTTGCAAAGGATTTTATGCTCTGAAAGTGCATTTGTGTGCACTTGCTTATTTGATTTTTACAACTTATGTTCAGGGTTGATAGGACAATAGATGATTCTGGCAATCAGTAGGAAAATTTTGCCTGGAGTCATACCTCAAGTTTATGGGAGAACAGGAAGAAGAAATCAAGTCTCTGGGTTTTAACAGTGTACACCATCACTGTCACCATACGAGACTACCACCATAATGTAAAGTTTATATATTGGGAATTCTGATTCTCTTGAAACTCTCCGGGCTATAATGTCATCACATAGGACACAACTGATCCCATTCCAATGGGCTTTCATTCAGCGAGACTCGGTAGTGGGTGGAGTATGTTTCTCTGGCCATTGTTTGCACCTTGTGTTTTGTAACGAAAACTGTAAGCTGAGGGGAAGTGATGATGCATTCTTCTCTTTACTAACAAGTTTTTTGTCAACTAAAGTGCTCTCCTAAGGTATTTTTAGTATTGTCTCAAGAATCAAAGCACATTCACATACCTAACCTCTCTGAGCTCAGTTTTCTCACCCCATAACTATTTTTAAAGATAAAATGTGATTAAGGCCTTTATCCCAGAGCCCCAGCTGCATCCAGTTGTTCACCCTTTGTTTGTCACCAAGGCCCAAGGCTATTAATGTTAAGTCACAAAAGCAGTGAGGGAAGTAGCATAGCCACCACAAAGCTCTGCTTCCTCTCTGCTCCTCCCAGGCTATCATTGGAATGAAAAAATATTAAATCAGCTCTCCTCTGGAAGAGGAAGACAGTAGCAGAGAGTGGAATATGCCCAGTTAAATGGATTACTTATTGCATTCAGGCTCTGTACACTGCTGCCTATCTTGAGTTCTCTTTAAAACCACTTCAAGACTACACTCAAGCTTAAGATGCCCCCTGGCAGGGCATCTGGTATGTATGTATCCATAATACATTGCTTCTTGGTAAAACTCTTTATATTGCTATATTTCATATAGTAATGTTATCCTATTAAATGTACAGGACTTTTTTTTATTAAATGTCCATGCCTATTCTATCTAA